>VDFB02365101.1:0-122064 GCA_007258455.2 Sequoia sempervirens
TAAATTCCAAGCCTCCTAGCTCAAAATCAAATTATAACCCCTAAAATCAAATTATAACCCCTAAAATCAAATTAGTGTAAAGAGTTCTCCCCTTGGTCTTGGTTTTGCCCATAAATGATAATCATTCTAAATTCTTTGATTCAAAGCTTCTAATCTTTCCCCTATAACAATATTATGGCATTGTTAAAATTTAATCTACATATGTGCTTTAATGGTAACCTATGTGAGAATTTGATTCTATGAGCTTTGGAAAAGTGAGAATGATGGCGTATACCTAGAATTTACACTATCATATGATGCTATGTGTGAGGGGTATATATTTTTTAAATAGAATTGCTTGATATTTGTGTGTTGTAAGGTTTCTATATTGTAGTGGGCTAAGGATTAGTAATCATATTTTAATTCAATCCTCATAGTTATCAAAGATTATAAGGTTTCCAAGATCCTACTAGTGTGCCATAGGTTACTCCACATCTATCCTACATGATCCCCTTCTATTTTTTTTTCTCGATGGGTTGTGAATATCATCACAAGAAGCTCCAACACAATTATCATCTAGTTATGTGCCCATTTTGAAAAATGACTTTAAACACAATTATCATCTAGTTATGTGACTATTTTGAAAAACAACTCAAAATATATACACTACACAAATCTTGTTCGCTCTCATTCTCACTCATTCATCCACACCTTATCCATACAAACTTCCTCATAAATTGATTTACATTTACACCAACTAATCCAACAGTGTATTGCCCATGCAGCCATAGAATGCACATTTGACCGTATTTATTAATTTATTGAAAATCACAATACAATGTATTTTTTATTGCGCTCACATTCTCACTCATTCATCCACACCTTATCCATACACACATCCTCATAAATTGATTTACATTTATTCCAGCTAATCCAACACCGTATTACCTATGCAGCCATCAGACTGCACATTTGACGGAACTTATTAATTTATTGAAAATCAGAATACAATGTATTTTTTATTTTCAATTAATTAATAAATGCAGTCAAATGTGAATTCTGCTGGCTGGGATCAAACACCTATGCCTGTTCAATTTTTTACCGAAAATATTTATATAGCCTTCGAAGTGATAGCCTACGAAACAAGTGCACATCTCATTTACCTTCCTTGAAAAATCAAATTGTTATTACACACATACCTAAAAATCGAATAAACGATGAAAGTAGGTTCCTCCACACACCCGCTATACCAAACAGCAGTGTTCAGAATAAAATTTAGATATGCACCAGAATTAAAACCATTTTCTGTTTCATTCTTATCCATTGACATACTATAGTTTGAGAAAAAATCCGATCCAAGAAACAGGGGAATAAAATAACTGCAGCTCTTTGCCACAGATTTTTACAGACAAATGCCCTGTCCTACCAAATAAGAGAAATGTAAAAACCCTAGCCTTCGTTTCAACAAATCGGAATACTTTGTAAAATAACTCGGACCTTTTACACGCGTTTCTGTTCCACAGACTCATTTGAATCGCCAATCCTGTGAAAACACACTAACGCGCTTGGCACCTCCGTTTTCTGCGATAAATTTCTGCAAACACCGTAAAAATGTTAATTTTAAGTGCCTGTCTAGAGGAAAAGGATTTTTTTTTTAAAAAGACATAAGTACAAAACTAGAACAATAAATAGCTGAAATCAGAATATTGTGTGTGGGGGGAGCCTGCCTAAGCATCATAGCCCACGAATATAAGGGCTCATTCTGCAGGCAATCTTCACTGCGGCTTTCAGCAGCCCCTCTGCAGTGCTCTTGACCAGGGTTAGGGTTTCCAATGGGAAAAACATCTGCCACCAGGCCGCCATATCCAGCAGCAGCAACAGACGCTTTTATCAATACCTAACACGGCCAAGAAGTCAAAGGGGGGTTGCTGCAACCACTCAGATAAGATCAAGTAATGAAGTGTTCTTGCCATCGGGCGATCGTCTTATAAATTATTTTCGCAACAATCCCAACCCTAATATTACCCTAATCGACCAGCGTTTTTACTTCGTTAATTCTAAAGATTTTTTAATTTTTTTGGAGCGATGGGTTCCATGGATGGTGCTTTCGCTTTTTTCTTTTAGTAATTTTATTTTTTTAAATTTAATTCATCTTATTAAGATGTATACATAATTATAAATTGATTTAGATCAACTTGCTTGTTAATAAATTTTATAATAATAAATATTAAATTATGAGAAGTTAATGTGATAAATAAAGATATTTAGTTTTAATGTTGAAGATGATTAAAAGTTTGATATAGTAGTAAATTTTGAATGTTTTAAAGTTGGAAATGAAGAGTCTCTACTGAAATTTTATTTCAAATGTGGACAAATTGATTTGCAAATAATGGTCAAATCTATTCCTATGTAAATGTTTTGCAACCGTAAAAATGATTTAGAGCAATGTACAATCCTAATTTATATTACATATCTTTCACATTTTTTTCTTTTGTCTTTTTTTGATACCTAAGACTAACAATATTTAAAAATACCTTTAGAGGATTATCAAGATGTTTTAAGGGAACATGTTCTCCTAGGTCAACCCCTGAAAAACTTAGGTGAATGATTGAAAATAGCAAAGCTTAGTCTTCCAAATGCTCTTGAATGAATGTATAAATATAAATTCATTTTAGTGCATTGATAGACATATTCATAGCATGTTTTTTTAATGTAAATGATTTGATTGAGATCAAATCAAAGTGGATAATAAATTAATACAATTAAATGCTTTTAAATACAAAGACATAGCAATAAATCTCACAAAAGCATGTTTAGTTGGGATTTTCTACATAAAGAATGTGTTGGAGTTGACCGACACATTATTTAAAATTTCAAGGGTCAAGTCCATGACTACAAGGTCAAACCTAGACCCATGAAAATGACCTAGGATGTAAAAAGGCTTAGATTAACATAATCATGGATGTTTAGGGATAATTATGTAAATATATGTATAATTAATGAATTGTTTAGAAAATATATTAAAATTTGTCCATGTATGGATAAGTCAAGGGATAAATGTGTGGGAATGTGTGTGAGTAGATGAGGAAATAACATAGATCTAAAGGATCCGAAATCTGCATAAGATTATGTCATTTTTTGATATATAAATGTATTAATCCATTCTCTCCTAATGGGCACAAATATAAATGGGAAATAGCATGGAATATACAAATTTTACCATCACATTTGGCCCCCATTTAAGGTACATGTGAATTTTAGCAAGAAAATTTGGAAATACACAAACCAAAGTTTTATGCCCAAGATTATTCTTATAGTGTTGTATTTATACCCCGGTGATGGAAATAGGAGAAGAATCGGACCTTGACTAAAATGAAGTAGATTAGAGTAACATCATAAGAATTGTCTAAGGTAAACATTATGCACTCATAGAATTCATGTCAATCATATATACACAATAATTCTAGTATTGAATAATCAAATTCTATTCATTATATCTCATATCCTTTAGTACATTTGTTCATATACATTCTTCATATTTTCCTTTCTATTTATCTATATTTATTCCATCTCTTTTATTATTTTATTCTCTTATATATGTTGAACACAAATATATTGAGAGGGGGGGATGAATTAGTATATCATTAAACTTTTAACTTCAACCTATGCACCAGTTAACATTCAAGCATCATTGAGAACATTAGAGACAACAAAGAAAGAATTCACATAAAGTAAAACTAGATATACGTGGAAACCCCTAAGGAAAAAGCCATGATGAGAAAAGAGTTACTTGGATCTATTATCCAAATTTAGCCTCACAAAGAAATTCAAATATTACAATAGATTTGCAGGCACCAACCTACAAGAGACACCAATCCCCAAGACACATTGACAAACACCAACTTATTAGATAGGCACCAACCTCACAATTAGAGCACCAACTCAATAAGCAAAAGGCACCGACCTCACAATTAGAGCACCAACCCAATAAGTAGAAGGCACCAACCTCATATGAACTGTGGCATCAACCACATAATACATCACAAAAGGATTATAGAGAAACTTATAGATGAGTTGCTTTCATGAAGCTTACAAAGAGATATTGCAAATCTACTTTGTCAATTTTATAGCCTCACATACATACACTACTCTACATCACACATTCCTTTCCCTGAAAGATTCAACATGAAGTTCTTGAATAGATCATAGAACCATGTACAAACTCAGAGATTATATTGTCACACACACACAAAACAAATCGAAGCAATTTTCTTAAATATCAATCTAGGTTTGTAGATTACATTGCAATGTTGACCCAAACTAAAATTAGCACATTTGGTGTAGTATGATTTAGCTTGTAAAAATAGTTTCCACTCCCTACCTTATCGTCTTGTGCAGAGCAAATTTTGAACCAAGAATTGGTCATTAAGCACATTTAAATTAGATTTGTTGATCTTCGATCTTCACGGGAAAAAAAAATGGTGCACATTTAGATTGAGATACCTTTGACAAGCAAATATTGTGTGACCAATGAGAATGTAGATAGCACGTTGAAAAGTATATTTACATCACTATGAACACACATCGATCTTCTACAAATCCATAGAGCTACCATTGAAAAGTCTTGGACATGTGTCGACATTATGTATCCCCACAGTACTTTCTCTCGTGTTTCTTTTTCTTCTCATGGACAAACGAAACATGAGCATGTGTCAACATTTTGATCCCTCACAATGTTCTCTCTCCTCTTTCCCTTTCTTCTTGTGGAAAATTGAAACACAACCACGTGTCAACATTCTGAGCCTCCAGAGTGCTCTCTCTCCTCTTTCCCTTTCTTCTTGCAAGTTCAAGTGAAACACGACCACATGTTAGCATTTTGAGCCTCCATAGAACCTTTTATCTCTTCTCTATAGACACGTAGTAGTCATCTGATCTAACATTGACAAATCAACTTGGACACATGTCAACCTTTTGCTATGTTGCATGAATTTTTCCTTTCTTTTCATTTTACTTGTGACCATGAAAAACATTGCCATGTGTCGACCTCTTGCAACACCACACAACTTTTTCTTGTCTTTTCTTTTTTCTTGCAGGCACGTGAAAAGTTGTCACATGTAAACCTCTCACAACACTGCACAACTAGAAATAAGACCTACCATAACCTTTGTGGATAAGCGAACACAAAACACGTGTTGTACCCACACAACAAACTTTCCTTCTAGGCACGCCTTTTATACATGTCACCTAATCATGCTTTCATAGGTTTTTCTTCCTTCCTTCTCTCTCTTTGTGTGGGCTTGTGGAAGATTGCCACTTGTCACCATTCTATGAAATCACAATCCCATAAACAAGGCCCACCATCTCTCCCATGGATGAGCGAAAGTTTAACACTTGTCCCACTGACGACATACATTTCACAGCTAAAGTATTAACTTTAGACATAGGGAAATATTTTGGAATCGAGGCAAGCAGTAAGTAAGGCCAGTAAACCAATGATGCTTAGGGGCATAATTCATCACTTAATCAATCGAGAATAATTGGCATCCAATCAATGACAAATTAGAAGATAAAGTGCATGTCCAGCCATAACACTTAGGGTTTTGGAGAATTAGGGTAAAAACCCTTGCAAAGCATGAAAACCTAACCTTGATGCAATCTAAAGAGGTCCAAACCACCATTTTTCATGTAAAAAATACTCCCAGGCCATGAGAAGACATGAACAAACCAAGAAAAAGAAGGAATCTCCCATAATGTAGAGCTTTGGCATCATTGACAATATTTTTCCCTTTTGACATCAATGACAAAAATTTGCAGCAATATCCCCTTTCTACATTCATTTATCTTATTTACATATATGTTTACTAGGGGACATGTTCCTTACAAAGTACAAAATTTTCCTTCAAGGCCTAATCGATCACATGCTTTTCATTCTATTAGTGAAGGTCTATAGTATTATTTGTTGTTGTGTTGGGTTTTATCTCCAACTACTTACCTTAACAACATCATCACCCCTTTCAAAACTATGGCTTGTTCTCACAACACTAATTAGATGGAAAAATATTCTTATAAATGACCTTCAATGGCATGAGCATTGCATTCATTGAGTGTTTTTTTGTAGGAGCAATTGTGCATGTCCTTGAATTTGGTCTAGTGTTGTTTCTACTTATATTATACTACTAGGGATTTGTATTTGTTGTGTAACCTTTTTGGATTCCTCTAGTATCCCTATCATATGATCCAACATAAGGCTAATCAATTCCCTTATTTTCTTAATATACAATTTGATTTGTTCTTTATGGTCTTATAGTTGTAGTAGTCATGTATGTAGTGCCTTTATTTGAACTCTGACTAATGCATCCATATCTTGTATTGGACCATAACTGCTAACCATATATACTATTTTTGATGAGTGTTTTTTCACATCACAACTTAGAAAAAATAAAAAGTACTTTGTCTCTCTTGAAAGGAAATCTTGTTGGCCTTGTCATTGCACCAAAAGGTCGACCTGTCAATGCCCGATACAAGTGTCAGTTAAGATCCACAGGAGGCAATTAGACCATGTCACAAACTCAAGCATTGTACTACAAGGAAGACCAAGGGACACACCATCTTGTAACAATCCCCCCCGCACAAGTGAGGGGTTTGAACCTGTGACCAACTCTAATACCAATTGTTGGCCTTGTCATTGCACCAAAAGGTTGACCTATCAATGCCTGATACAAGTGCCAATTAAGATCCACAGGAGGCAGTTAGACCATGTCACAAACCCAAGCGTTGGGCTACAAGGAAGACCAAGGGACACACCATCTTGCAACAAATCTAACCTCTAAGGCTCAAATAGATTACCCCAAAGCTTCAATAGTCAAGATTTGACTTTACAAAAATAACTCAGTGGTTTATTGTTTTGTTGTTTTTAACAAGGGGCCTTACAATTACCTCATTGGAGCATGAGGTTTTTAAATGGTTTGAATTTTACATGAAACCCAAATTGGATTTCATATCTATGACTTGAAAATGTTTTTCAACACTTAATTCTACAATTTAGGTGCTTCTTTCTTCCTAAACTAACTCAAAGTTTCAAATAAAAGTCAAAAGATAGGGTGAGAAGGGATTAAGTTGAGAAAACCTAAGGACAATGCCAATAATGATTTGATGCTTCGGATGGACATATCCAATACAAAATGAATTCCTGCTTAATCAAAGATTGACTCACAATGACACAAGAACAATGCAACCTTCAAAGGTAATGAAATATTTCCATATCATGAACATTCATATAAATACTCAATTATGGTGTAACTTAAACAAATCTTCATAATTGAACTAATATCAAATAAGGTGCAAACTAACCTACAAAGTAACTCACAATCTACAAGCTACAAATGGTATGAACCAAAGATCACTCAAATATGTTCACACTTCATCATCATTATAACTGAACTTTATCTAACATTGAAGAAAGTGAACCATGCAAACATGAGAACCCACAAGTGAAATACCAATATCCAATGATTTGCTTGTATTGATTTCAAAATGTTTGGTTACAATAATTCCAATTTCAACAACCTTTTACAATGAGAGAATACTACCCTTTATAGGCAAGGACAATAAATCCTAAGATACAATCAATGGTAGAGATCATATCAACACCAAGGGCCAAGATTACATCAGCATTTAATATTTGAATGCATAAAATATTTGCAACATATTCATCATCCATCTCTAATTGAATTAGTTACAGTTTCTTGGGATATGTAAAAGTATAACATATTGGATTAATATAGTTGTCTTGTCGTTAAATTACAAATTCAGTATCCTAGGAAATCTAGGGCACAAGCTCCCAAAAATACCCTTTTGAATAAATCTAAAAGTGAGCCAGCTAACATCCAAAATTACAAAACCCTGTCATCAATCACACTCTTTCCTTCTAATTTCTATTTAATGGCAAATTTGTTAAAATTTATTAAGACATGAGCGACCTCTTCATTTGGTGGACCAGTTGCAACATGAACTTTGTAATATTGGATCTCGTATTGGTCGATCAATTGATGATGCATTCATGTAACTTTCTAATTAACAAAGTTTTGAATTTTAATCAAAATTTGGGTAGCCCAATCCAAGTAATTTGAAGATAACTCACTAGTTGACTCTTTATGGATTTGTAGCTTCCATTATTACTTGAAAATTTGCTCATTTATCTCTCTCATTGTGTTAACTTCTAACTTGGTTAATTCCCTCAAAAAATAGCCACAAGAGCCTAGAACTTCCTTTATTTGGGTCTTTGTTTTACCCACCTCTTCTTCTACTTGGTGTACTATTTCTCTTTGAAACTTCATAGCATGCAACCAATAATGTGGCTTTTCAAGAGCTTGTTTCTACTTAGAATACCTTATTTCACCAAGACTCAATTTGACAATTTTTGGATGACCTCTAATTTAGAAAATATTAGGCTATGGTATTTCTCATTGCCGATGGAATCCTCAAATATCTTATTTACTTCTTCCTTAAGGATAAGAAAGTCATTTTGCACGTGAATGGAAACATTAATTTCCTTATTACTATTGTCAAAAATATGCTTCAACCAAGTTTGAGTAGACTAGGCCCATGACCTCATTTTCTCCATCTTATCTACCTTATCCTTGGATAAGACTATTGGATTCACCACCTTACCATTCTACTTTGAATTAGAGTGACAAAATGCTTGATAAATGTTGTGATCTTTGCCACTTGGTATCTTAATTCAACTTTCGTGGCTTCATCTATATTCATTATTTGAATGATATTCATCACTAATCCTTGGAGTTCTCTTATTTCTTGAGATCTATTAGTGGGGCCAAGATTGATGATGAAACATTAAACTCCTTATACAAAATGTTTTCGATGTCTGTTGGGAATAGGATGCCATTTAATTGCAATCCTAAACATATTCCATGTATCTCCTAAGTCCTTGGAAAGTGTTCCCCAACACTAGGATTAGAAAGAGATTAAATTCAAATGAAATGAACATGTAAATTGACATTTGTAATTATTCCTAAATAATAGGAACATGTGGGGACGCCCAAGAAGAGCTCCTACAAAATAGGAGCACATGGGGCGCCCACGTGGAAGGTGGAACCCACCTTGCTTAAGTTAACTATTTGGAGGATTGATAACACTTTAGTAATGCATGTAAAGATCCTACAAATTAGGGAATGATATTTACATGAGTGGAGTTCAGTTCAATTAAGTTCAGTTCAGTTTAGTTCAGTTTAGTTTAGTTTAGTTTAGTTTATTTAGTTCAATTCAGTTCAATATTAGTTCAGTTCAGTTTAGTTTAGTTCAGTTTAGTTCAGTTGCACGTAGTTATTTTGAGTTGAATGCTAGTTGACTTGAGTTGCATGACTAATGACTTCAGTTGCATGACAAATAACAGGTGGATACATTCAATTAAGTGGGGATGAACAATCATGCATAATGTTTGCATGAATTGGTGGAGAGATATGTTTCAGTTAACTAATATTGACTTGGACCCACCTTGGGCGCCCAAGTTGGCATCTTTGAGTTAACACCTTTTGCATGAGAAGATATTTACAAGGCTTAGTTAAGTGGGCCCATTCTTAGGAGCCAACTTTGAGGTGATGCTTGCAAGATATTTTCTTGACCAATGATCAGTTAAGTGTTCAGTTTGGGGCGCCTAAATTGAAGAGACTTTGGTTTTGACTTCATGTTACAATGTGGAACTCTACTTGTGCAATCTAGGTGTGGATTTATGAGAGGAGATTTATGCTCTTGTTTTGATCAACTCTTTAGAGTTTACAATGCTCATAATTGTCTATTTATTGCAGCAATTGCATCAAAGTTTATAATTTGGATTGCAGGTTAGTAGGTTAGCAGGTTGAGCTTGTGCATGTGTGAGGGTTTGAAGCATGGCATGGGATGTGTGGATTCATGCTTGATCACATGGAATGCATGGATAGCTTGTGTTGCAGAAAGTGTATGCGAGTTGTGTGTAGGTTGTGAAGAAGGATTATTGAAGGAAAAGGAAGCATATCAAGCAAAGGATTGATACAATGTTATTGTAATCTTGTTCTAAGGTTAAATAATACAAGCACTATTGATTCTAGTGGTGGAGTTTTTTCCCCAAAGGGTTTCTCCATGTCTATGTTGTGTCACTTCTATCTTCTTGTCTCATTCTTCTACAATCTTTTGTTTCTTTCTACAATTGGTAAAATTGATCTAAATAGATTAATCATACATAAAGAATTGTGACAAAGAACACTTAATTAAATCTATAGTCACATAGGTTTACAAGTTTTAAGCTACAATTTCACCTTCATTTTTCAACAATGACTTTGTCCACCATGGGAGTGGCCACATGCAAAATTCTAGAACTTGAGGCATCCCTAGTCATATGAGACCTTATTTTTACCCTTTTCTTTTCTTTTGGCCTTTCAATCCAGCTAAGGAATAGCCTCTAAACTTAACATCGGGGTTTCTATTATGGGCCTATTTTGCTTCAACTACTCCTCCAACCACAAGGGTGTAATACCCTTGTCGATGTTAGATTCTATCTAAAGACGAGGAGAAGCCCCTCTTTGAATGTTTTCTACATTTACACATGTCTCCTTCATAGGTATTTGCTCAACTTTAGGTTTAATACCAAGAACATCCTCTAATGGCTCATCTCATTGAGTAGGAACTTGAATTTATTCTTCAGAAACTAAGTTAGTCATACTTTCTTCTTCTTATTTTTGAAAATTTTCTAACATGTTTTATCAAATTTTTCCATGGTTGGAGGTTCTAGTGTTTCTTGAGAAGTAGGAGGAATATCTTCAACAAGCTAATTCAACAAGGATATATTGACCTAAGACAAAATGATGGTTGCTACCTCCTTAGGAATGTGGGAAAGGTGGGAAATGAAATTTTGAGGAAGGTCTAGGGAAGGAAGGAGATAAATAGAAGGGATGGTAGTGAAGATAGTGGACATGGTAAATTGGTGGGGAATGGAAGAGGGCGAAGCTTGGGTGGTAGGAGAAGAGTCAATTGTGATGAAGGAAATGGAAGAAGTGATGATATCTATGGAGATATCTATTGGAGGAGGTGAATCATAAATGGTAAGAGGGGTGGTGGATGCAAATATGTGGATATGGGAGGAGAAGGTGGATAAATAGAGATGGAGGGTGAGGGATATGATGAGGAATCCTTTTGAGCTTCAATTGGTTGCTTAGTTGCAATAATCTTTTCCCTTTTATCCCTTTTAGTTTGTGGTTTGGGTCCTTCTGTAGGCCCAACCTTTATTTTGTAAACCCTAGGATTTGTAGTAGGATGCCTCTCCTCATCCTTTGTCTTCTTTGATTTACCCTTGGCCTTGGAAGATACCCCTGAATCACTTCCTATTTTTTCATGTCATGCTTTGTCCCTTCTTCAACTTGCTCTTCCTCCTCATTTGAAGAATCTTGCTCCTCCTCTACTTGATCAAATGTTAGGTATACTCCTTGGTCCATGAGGGCAGAGAATTAAGCTTCCACCCATCTCTTAGTGAATCTTAAGACTAGTTTTGTTACTATATCAAGGTTAGTCATCTCCTCTTTAGCTCAATCTGGAAGTGGGATAGGCCTATTTGCTACTTTGTTGTTTTCGGCTCCTTAGAGGACCTTACCATCATCCTCAACTTGATTAAGAACAAGGAAAAGGTAGAGATTCCTTATGTAATATATTGTTACCCTAGAATAGGCTCTTCTCCTAAGCTTTAAATCATCATTACAGTTAGCCCAAAAATCCTCAATTTCCATTTATGCCTATACTACCTACCCAAAAAAAATCATCTTTCCCAAGGGGCCAAAGCGTCTCCTAATACTATGAAAGTGGAAGTTGAAGGCTCCACATCAGATCCCTTAACTCATTGGTGTAAAGTATAGGCACACAAACCTTTGCTAATTACCATAGGGTAAGGTACTCCTACCATATGCTTATCTCTTAACAACTTGTTGGCAGTGCAAATTTGCATGGTCATATTCAATAAGACTATCTTGTCACTCAGGTACTTAGGCAATCTATATAGCGCACGTAAAAATCCCTCCATTCTAAGGTAGGTAAACTTTGGAAACTGGATAAACCAAAAATTAGACCTTCTAATATTATCCATAGCTAAGGAGGAAAGTCTCTTGTTCAAATCTCCTTGTAATGTACTTACAATGAACATGATAAATGCATCATTCACCCTCTTATAATGATTCATTATATTATATCTATAGTTGAGGGTAGTAATCATAAAATTTATGTTGATTGGAGCCATTACTCATTAGACCTAAATAGGTCAACCCATGATATTTGAAGCTCTTGGCTAGAGTGAGGACAATATAGAAAATCATATGGAAGATTCTAGTCTCTCTCACCATAGAGAATTGATGGTGGATGTTATCAATGATGATATGAGACCAATGGAACTTCTTGAACCCTTTGAGGATTTCTTCCACATAGTAGAACATCTAATTCTCAAAAGTTGAAGTTGAGATATTCCCCAATATTCTACTCAACAAATTCACTAAGTCATTGACTTTGGTGATGAAGTCACTTCTATATAAGTAATTTGGAAACTTATTGGTCAAGGACTTAGGGTGTCTCATCCATAATTCATTAATTAACTTCAAGAAATAGTCTAGTCCCTGATTGTATACCCCCAAATCTTGCTCTTTAGTGGTTAGAGACATAATTTATAATGTTGGGATATTAAAGATCTCTACAATGACATCACTAGAAAAGTTTGCTAATACCCTCCCATTTGCAGATATACTCTTTCTTGAATCTTCATAGTAGTGCTCCTTGCATTCCATGATCAGATTGGGACATTGCACTAAAGTAGGGAATCCAACTGCCTAGGAAATTCCATTTTGCACTATCTTCTGAGAATAAGGAGTTAGATTACTCCCAAACATTCTTTCTTTGAACTCTTCAATGTTGATATTGTTGTGCGGTCTCACAACACACCCCATTATACTTACAAAAATCATGGGGATCTGTTTTTAGCACAACATAGCCTACATCATGTCCTAAGTTACCCAAGTTGAGAAAAGCTCAAAGTTATGATGAATTCACTTATGAAGGTGCTCAAAATAGTTAAAATTGAAAGTTACATTTTTTGGGGGAAGTAAGGTCTTATGCAACTAGATGTTGCATCTTTAGTTTCCACATTTGGCAACCCATCATATCCTTTTACCATCACATGACTCGTGAATGCCTTACAAAATTCATAAGTATTGATAAGGTTGGCATTATCACTTAGTTTCGTCATCTTAAAACGGGCCTAAAGAATAGTTAAGTCTGGAATAAAGTACATAAAGCAAATATTTTGAGGCTTACAAATTTGGATACATGATAAGAATTTATCATTTTAGTTATAAATACACTAACATATATTTTTCCTACAAATGGAGCATTAATCAAGATATAATTGATAAATATTTATGATCACTTTAAAAGGTGAAAATGATAAGGTTGAGATTATCAGATAATTGTCTCTTTATGGAATTGAATAGCTGGAGATATTTATGATTTCCTTAAACCATGAAAATTCCTAAAAGTTCCTTTAACAACCAAAAATCTTGAAAATGTCAGTAATTGCATTAAGTAAATCTAAGTATTATTTCAGAATAAATTAATGGGAATAATAGTTTTAAGGATATGGAAAAGCTTTTGGATTGGTGATTTCTTACCTTCATATGATTGGAACAAAGTTTCATATGATTAAATTGATATGTTAACATATATGAGTAAATATAAGGTAATTCATTTTATATAATGATTTGTTGATGCAAGGTAAATATTTGAAGTGTGGAAGGTGGGAATAGATGTTGATTGCATAAGCCAGTATTTTTCCTAATGTTAGATGCAAGTATTTTTCTTGATATAGGAGCATATATACCCAAATGCAAAGATTTTGAGGTCTGCTAGTAGTAGATCAGTTTTTGAGTTTTGAAGGCAAGAAAAAGGCTGAATAAGGAGTTGAAAGAATGTGACTTGCTAAGAATGTAAAGGTTGCATCCAAGATTCAACCATAGGTACTTTGAATACCACATAGATATATCACAACCATTACCTAGAGTTTTGAAAGGTTAAAGAATCATCAACAGAGACCAAGTCAATAGGACATAAATTTGACTAATTCTTCTAAAACTATCTGCTTTCCCCTTCTTATATGTAGAAGATATTTTGTGCCATGTGTCTTATGATGATTAGATTGTTTTTCTCTAGCCATGTGCTATTTTTGTAATGAACTCCTATCTTGTATTCTATTAAAGGCGGTGAGTTGTTTAGTTTTAAGGATCATAATTTGTTGAGATGATAGAGCTTGAATCATAATATCACCAATTTTTTTATTTACTTCATTTTTTCTACTCAATATAAGTAAAGACTCGTACATAGTGTAGAGGTTGGTAATACTTAAGCAATTGATGGTCATTCTTAATCATACATTTTGTGCGATTATAAATTGTTCATTCCTAGTGAAATAATCAATTTGTTGCACCATAGTTGGGTGCATTTTGAAGCTATCTCATTAGTGAATAGTTATATCTCTCTAAACTATTGCACTAGTTTGTATGTAGCTGTAAAGCAATCTGGTGAAATACAAATAGTTTATGTTTTAGTTTATTTATCTTTCAATATGTGTGTGGGTAATATCTGAAGCAAAATTAGATTTCTTAAATCTATTTTCTTCCTTTTTGAATTTTTGTATTTTATTTTTGGGTAAGGATAGTATTAAATGCTATAGAAGGTGATGGATGCATAATTTGTTATAATTAATAACATCACTTCTTGGTAATAGGTGAATACTTTAGAAAATCAAAAAGCCCCCATGTGAAACAATAACTAAATAACAAACTCTGAGTGAACTTAGTGAGTCAAGACCTAAAATTCTCAATCCTTGGGATAACTAATTCTTTACCAAATCTAGTGACTCCTTCAAGATAGATAGGTTATGTTGTTTGAATAATGAAATCTATCTACATGTTTTCATGTGTGTAACACCCTCATCAACAAAAGTGGTGCTAGAAGGAGGGTTGATCTAGGCCTTGCCTAATGAAAGAATTCAAGAATTTTCACTTTGATTTGAAGTTGAAATAAGATATTCAAATGATTATTCAGAGATTGTAGATCTCATTCTTAAATGGTTAAAATTTATAAAAAGTAAAAAGGTAGAGTGTTCAAAGAGTCTAAACCTAGGAAATAATGGAAATTTTAGGACATACTAAACCACATTCAATAAATAATTGTTCACAATGGATGTTGCATATGTCAAAAGGTTTTGAATAAATAAATTTTCCCTAAAGATTACTTAAGTATGGATTGCCAGATAGATGCAAAATCCATAAAATTATAGAACATGATGAAGTCAATTGTATAATATTTATAGTAAGGACGGATTTAGCTATTAGAAAATTAATTTCTTCAACCAAAGTATTGAAATATGAAGGGAATATTAGAAATACATCGAATGTTATGTCCAAGAGGCATGAGCTTGGAAAATTAGAAAGAATTATGGGAAATATTGTTACAAGTGATAATTAGTTATTTGATAGTTGTGATAACATAGACTTAAACTTTCCTAATACCAGAAAATGGTCAAGAGATCACATCACAAAGTTTTCTAGGAGTAGCAGTACGTTCCTTCAGTTCTTCCTAATGCACTAATCATAGAGAGGGTTTCACAAGAAGAATTACAAAGGAAAAAAAATATTTTTTCTATTATACCAAGAGAACCTAATATGAAAAGAATAGATGTTGTTAAACCTTTTTGCATACTAGAGGTGAAAGATAGGGGATCAACAAGCACAAATCAAGTGTTGACAAGAGAAGAATCCCTAAATCGCCTTGAATTATAAAATCTTCAAGCATAAAGAGGAGTTACAAAATTGAGTCCAAATAAAGATGATTTGAATAATTCATTGCTACAAATACAATACAAGTCATTTTCCTTTTCAATCAATGATAATTATTTTATCAAATTGCAAGAAGAAAAATTTAAAGAAGTTATAATCAATGATTTACTAATTGATGCTCTATGAAATGATAGGAACAATGAGTATATGTTATTCATTCAAAATGAAGAGGTGTAGGAAGACATTGTAGTCATATACACACAAGCATCAAAAGGGAAACATGTTTCAAATTTACATGATAATGAATGGCAAAGCGGGGAAAACTATTTCATTAGCTACAAGATAAATGAAGAGAACACTCATGTTGTTTCTTTTCATCCTAGCAAAATTACTGGAAATTATGATGTTAATTCTAAAAAGGCAAAGCATAAAATGTATAAATGTAAAGGTCATTTGAATACACATCATAGTACTGTAATTAGAACATATATATCTAAATTAAGGATAAATTTGCTAAATTAAGAAGTATGGATATTACAGAGAAGCTCCTCAAAGTGAAAATACTTCTACCCATAAAAGGTATAGGTAATAATTAGCATTCTTTGTTGTAATATATGTGTATATTAGATTAGGGCTAGGTTTAAATGGAGTTGGTTCAATTTCCATAAATGCTTGATATCATCAATTCCTTAAGGACTAGAAGTTCATTCACAAATTTTACACAGGGAAAATTTGATTTAAAAAAATCTTGCATTAACACTTTTCATTATCAAAGAGGAAGGAGAAAAGATACATTTCAAAACCATTCACTAAATGTAAACATAGAGATATACATATATTAGTGAAAAAGAGGCAATATGTACACATATCACAAAATTTTACAAAAAATTGTTGCCTTTAGCAGTGGTCCTAGTCTATCTCCCTAGCCTCATTCTAGAGAAAATCATATTTGAAGGAAACTAGTTGTCTTTGTTCTACTAATGTCATGCGAAGAAAATTCCCTACAAAAGGAAGCCAAGGTACAACTATTCCTTCATTTAGAAAGTGGGGAATTTCTTTAGGAGAAAGAACTCCTACCTCGGGTTGTGTCATAACTAGAACATAATCTAATCCTCCCAAATAGTCTTCCTTAACCACAAGTGTAGCTAGTGCCAACACATTGGCCTATGACACCCCAATGTCTAAAAGTGAAGCCACAAACAAGGAAGAAATATTGAAATTCACCTGCTATTGCTCACCTTGATCCATAAAATCATTTCCCAAAGCCATTTTGAGGGCAACCCTTGTCATGCACATTTGGATGTTGAAACATTTTCTTAGCCTTTGACTGGTGATGCAACATGAAAATGTTGATTGATACCTAGGACTTATCAATAAAATTGGAGTATCCATGTTTAAAACTTAATACAATTAAACAATCAGAGCTAGGATGAATTTCATCAAGGTGCATAGGGTGAATTTATAGAATTAATGGTTCCTTACTACACTAAAATGAAATACAAGAGATTTACAACAACATTTAAAAAGTTAGATTTTACAAAGTGCCTCAAATTTTGATGTATCAAATTTTGATCAAATATAAATTTTATTTAAAAATTGAGCACTTCTAATTGATTTGGATGAGATTTTTGTGTGATCTGTGTTTTCTTTTCCAAGATATTGTATTGGAATGATTAAAATTCCTAAATTAGGAGGGTAATCCCACAATAATGAGTCTCACTTTTTGGCCAAGATGGACATTTATATCAACATTTTAACTAAATCTTCACTTTTTGAGACCTATAGCAGCCAAACCATTAATAATTTGAAGATGATGCAAATTAGTGATTTGTGGTGATTTGTGTGTAGATTATATATGTGTGTGTGTGTGTGTGTGTGTGTGAATGAATCTTTCAACATATTTTTTAATAACTAAGCTTTAATAGTAAACAACATTTTCAGAAAGTAACATTTATGTCGCCCAACATAACTTTTTTTCTACAAAGGATAAAATTCTAATTTTTAAAATATAGATTTTTAACATCAATATCTAGTGCATGGATATTTTTCATAATTTTTTGAAGTCAAGGTAATTATAATTTGGACATAGGTGTATATCATCAAGCATAACTTGTGTATATATCAAAATTCAATTTTTTTGGTGAAAGAGTATGTTTACCAAGTTGTGACACAAAAACGACTCTTAAGATGCCACATTTTTTTTATAAATCAACAAAGTTGATGTTCACGAGAAAATGAAGATAGGTACACTCAAAATTTGAAGATGCAACAAGGACAATAGTTGTAGTGCCTTGAATCTAATTTCTAAACTACTATTTTTTTTAAATAATGAAGACTAAGTGTTTGAAAAAGGGGGAGCACACAAAGTGGTCCTTTTTTGATAAAAAAAATAGCATAGTGTCTATTCTGCTCCCCTAAAATGTTATTTTTTTAAGAATTTCAAAAATCACTTGGGTAAGAAATTAGCTAATACCATGTAGTTTATGCCTATTTTTTTGACTAATTTTTTAATGTATATAATATTTAGCTAATTTTTGAAGTGGACACATCTTCAAAAGAAAAAAATTGAGCATGCCCCCCCTAATTTTTTTGAAAACTAATCAAAAATCAAAATTTTCAATACATGTAGAATGGAGTCTAGTTTCTAAAAATGTAATTTGTTTCAAAATTCGATGAACAAGTAAAAACATATAGCCAAACAAGCACATGTTGGTTTTTGACAAAAAATGGAGATACTAACAAGAGAAGTTATAGATGAAAACCTTAACATAATCAAAATGTTAAAAAAAAATATGGTTAGATAACTAAGAGAGAGCCTAATGTCATCACAATATTTTATAAATTTGCATTAAAACACATGCAAACTTGATGGAGAGCACAACCAAAAATGTGTGAAATTTTTTCACCCTTTCACAAAATCACATCCTTGGCATGAAATGGTCATCCAACCCTTTGGGTTGGATGCCCAAGGCAAAATCCAACCCTTTGGGTTGGTATTCCCCAATGCAATACATTTGGCGAGCGCCAAATTTGGCACTCACCAAATGAAAGAGCATTATTAATATTTTGTTTTTTCCTTTAGTATAAATAAGAACAACAGTTTGTCCATCTTATTTAAAGAGTCTTGGCCTTGTACTAAGATTTCAAGAGGGGCTTTGGAAAATATTTCTAGCACTTAATAAGGTTTCTAAAAAACTTTAATCTTATTAAAAGTGTTTAAAGAAAAGGAAAATTTGTATTACTCTTGCCCAGTCCACATTGCACATGTGTTGGAGGGAATCATCTTTTGTTAAAAGAGTTTTAGTTTTGTAAAAAGGGTTGAAGTTTTGAGGGTTTTCACCATTTAACACTCTTTACACAACAACTTTCAAGCTAGAATGGTGGCCAAGACTATGTCAAGGCATTATTCTTAAGAGGAGAAAGTGAAGCTTTTATCCTTTTCCATGATTAGTTTTATAATTTCCTAGGAATGTAACTTGGATATCCTTGTTGTCTCAATTTCCAAGCTTTGAAGGGACTGATAGAAGGCAGTTGCACGTGGATTTCAATCTAAGATGAATGGAAGGCATGCTAGAGTGAGTTTTAAATTCTCTTAAGGTCATATTTATTTTTCCATGCAAAATTTGTACGTGGAGTTCAGTTATGCAAAATGGAGGTCTATCATATTTAAAACCCTGCATCATAAACATATTTCATTAAGAAGCAACATTTATCATTTAGTATGTTTAAAACTTTTAAAAAATGGATGACCAATACTCATGACATTGATAGGTCCTATGTTAGTGTAGAGAAGGGGGATTCGCTACTCATGAGTCTCTTTATTCTCAAGAGATTCCCAAGGGGCGAACTTCCCTAAACTACCTTAGGGAACAAAGTGAGAGTTTCAAAATTAGAAAGAACAAGGCACAGAGATATTTTTAGATGTAAACTAGCAAGTTTTCAGCCAAAGGACATCAACGTAGAAAATGGATGAAAACATGATGTGCTAGAGTCCCAAAGGCGCCCTAGTGTCTTGTACGGACTAGAAACTGAGTTTATCACAGAAAATAGCAAAGTTTCTACTTCTATCTCGACTACTAGGAACTATTAGAATATGGGGAAAATGACAAAAATTAATAGAACTGAAGTAAAGTATAAATGATAAATTTGAAGAGGATGAGAGATAGAAGATGCTCACAAAAACCCAAGTAATGAAGCTTCTAGCACATGAATGTCTTCAATACCTGCATACATAAGATCTGGAGAAAATGTTGGGGTTGTATAGGGGTTTGCCTTAGTCAAACCCCCATTTTGGTGTTCCCACCTCCACATACAACCAAATAGATAGATAGAGATAATAGGAATGGAATGAATGCAAGAGTGATAAAATAAATCCCCACTCAAGGAGGAGAACCCATATCATAGGGATGTGATAAATCCCAAGATTTTCACAAGCACAAGGTAAGAGAGATATTAGTTGCAAGGCTTAAGGAATCCAAAGAGAGCAAGGACAAAAGAGAGGGTTGCGAGAGCCAAGAGAGCTACAAAGAGCATTGTAAGAGCTTAAGAGTGCTTGAAGCTGTTGTAACAAGTGAGAGATTTGTGCAAGCAAGAGAGTAAAGAGTGAAAAGGGAGTGTATCCAAGAGAGAAGCTCAAGAGAGACCAAATGAATTGAAATAATAGATTAAAAAGAGAGAATAGGAGGGAAAAGAAGCTTCCCGAGCAGTTACAAGGTGTCTCGAGCCGTTACCACTGAAAAAAGGAGGGGATAGGTGGAAAACATGCTCAAAAACAACTGTTTAAATGTTGAAACATCATAAGACATCCATGCGGTGTGTAGATGTATGTGTGGCGCACTAGTTTCCAAACACATCACACTACAAAATGACAAGAACAAGAAAAGCACAAGGTTTGATGCAAAGCTAACGCGTAAAGGTAGTTGCTAAAAAGGGGTCTTGAGCATCTTGAGAGGGAAAAAGGTTGATACAGGGGCTAAAATGAGCCTACACAAATGCTAGGGGAGTGGACACTAAAGCAGATGCAAGATTATATGTGAAATTGTAAGGGGTGCAATTTTACAACGTTACAGTTAGAATAAAGTAACCCTTCACAGAGATGATATTCTATTGAACCTTTATTTCATAGAAGCAACAAGGTTAGGGTTTGTAGGATTTCTTGAATCAATCACCATTTTTTGCTTCATTGTTGTGATGGAAATCTCATTGTTATTTCAATATCAAGGTCATATTGTTTTGCTATGTTATGAAAGTACTATGACAATAGAATAAGTGGAGGATGTCATGACATTTTAGATAAACATAGGCCAGTGAGGACTTACAAGAACTATAACAGGGGATAGTGACCTATAAGCCTAAAATAGCAGGAAGCCTAATGCCTAATAGATAATAGTCATCATGTAATGGCTATGTTATTGTCATAAAAAAGGAAGATAGAATATATGAAGTGCCAATGCTATTATGATAGTGATTGACCCTTTTGTTGCATAAGCCCTAAGAAACTAAAGGATATGAAGCATATTACTAATATAAAAGGAATAGGTTGAAATGAAGAATGATGAATGAATGAAGCACACAAACTAACAAGTTGCAACTATGAAAGCCAAGCAATAGTTTGCTAGACATAATAAAGGGTTTGAAGAGGAGAGGTCATGGCATGAAAAGTCAGAAATGGTGGAAAGTGTATGAAAGGCAGTATGAAGAAGCATAGAAGGTAGTCTTAAGCAATAACTAGAAGATAATATAGTGTATTGCTCACAAGGTAGAGATCATGCAAGAATATAGAGGTCAAAGAAACTGAAAATTGTGTTAAACTTTTTGATAATGTTGAGAAGCCCACAAAGACATAGACATAAGTACATATAGTATAATAACACTTGCAATTTGATGAGTCCTTTTATTGTAACATGTTCCTATGGTGCAACATTGCATCTTGTTATGTTAGGTTCATCTCTACATTTTTATGGAAATAATATCTAAAAACAAGAGTTTTTTCTCAAATAATAGCTATTGGAAGGGTGGTTGTGTTCTCATACAATTCAAGCTTCATTCCAAGCAACTGCCTATTTATTTGTTATTTTGTTTCCAAGACATTGACTAGGCTATCAATGTGCAATAAGAGGGAAGTAGATTACTATGGATATATGGTGATCTTGCCCTTTGTAGATGATTATCATTTATTAATGCTCGAGATTCTTTATTTTGTGGAGTTTGGGATGAAAAAAAGTGCTCAAAGTACGTATGAAGTGTGATGATGATATTTATGTGAACATGGATGTAGTTGTGAAGAAGTTGAATGAAACGAGAGATAGATAGAGGTTTCTTATGGCATAATAGAGAGACCTAATGATATAATGAAGATAAGGGTAGTTCATGAAATAACAATATTCAAATACAATGGGAGTTCCTCTAAAAGATATTCAACAAATGTACTCTCATTTCATGAGATGATAGTGCCAAAAGGTCAAGTTTTGTGGAGTACTATGAGAACAACCTAAGATGTTAGAGATATGGATAAAAATAAGGTACACGACATTCCTCTATGGTGTTGATAAGGGAAGAGTACAATGGCATGCAAGGAAACCTAATATGAATGACACTCCATGAGAGGAAGCCAAAAGATCTAACAATCCCTTTCAAGGTGATATTTCAAGGCAGTTATGAGTGACTCTATGACAATCCATGTAATGATTGTTGAAGTGACAGTCTCACCCTAAAAACCAAAGATCATTATATGATACAAAGGAGATGAAAAAAATTCCAAGTCTATGGAAATATTTAAGGGCCTTGATAGTATAAAGCATTAATGTGACAAAGGAAAGAATACTTCATAGTACAACAGTTTTGATGACAATGGTTTTAATACTAAAAACAACAAGTTTGAATAATGTGCAATGATGTTAGATGAGAGGTTACTGTCTAGTGAAGGGACAACATTGTGGAGCAAGTGTAAAGTTTAGAGATAAGATGAGGGTATGGATTTAGTATAGAGTAGGTCAAAAGGATAGTACAATAGTTTTGATGATAGTGGTTTTGATACTAAAAGCAACAAGGTTGAATAATGTGTCGTTGGGTCTATCCCGCCTTCTTCAGGGCATGTCGGGGCATGGTTTGAATTTTATTCTTTGACACAACGCTCAAAATCACATTATGTTAAAGAGGAGAAAAATGTAGACACTGGAAAAATGTCTTAGTCTGCGAGCATTGTTTTTCCATCGTCTTAGTCTTCCTCCTTGCATAATTAAATAATTTTAATTATTTAATTATGGCCTTTATTCATGTTCGTCTGTTAATTAAATATATTTTTTTAAAATTATTAATTCATTTCTTGGCCTTTATTCCTCTTTTATAATTAAATAAATTAAATATTTATTTGATCATGTCATTAACACTCTTTCCTTTCATAATTAAATAAATTATCATTTATTTAATTATTTGCTCTCCATTATTCGTCTATAGTTAAATAATTAATCTTAGTTATTTATCTAGTCATTTATCCTTTCTTTTTTTCTATAGTTAAATAATTGTTAAAATTATTTAACTCCCTCTTATTACCTTTCCTTTATTAAATAATTAATTTAGTTTAATTATTTAATTCATCTTTCTTCATTTGTGTCTATATTTAATTTAAATAGTTGCATAACAAATTTTAAATTAAATATTCATTTTCCCTTTCTCCATAAATAAATAATCTAAAATGATTATTTATTCTTCCATATCTTTTACCAAATTTAAAATATGGTCAAAGATGCCTTCCATGAATTAATAATTTATTTAATTCCTCCACTACCTTCCCTCCACCTTCTCTTTTCAAATCTGGTATGTTGATTCTCTTTGGTCTTCCTTTGATCTTGACCATCCGTTCATAGCCGTCCCTAGCCCACTACTTTGCAGTGCATGAATCATCCACCGTTGATCTTGGCATCTTTCTAGAAGATTGATCTCGGTCGTCCATTTGAATAGCTCTTCTATAAAAGAAGGCTTTTTCCATTATTTTGTCTTTACAACCACATTCCCAACGTTCATGCTACTTTATCATTGCCACTTGCAGGTGTTTGAATACTTCAAAGCTGAGGGAAAGTTTATAAAGTAGATTTGAGGAGAGGCAAGGAAGGTTATTCAAGCTCAACATGGAAAGTGTGCTATCCTATTGATGCTAATTTTAAACCCTCGTGAATGTGTAAATGCAATTTAAAGCTCCTTGAATTGTGTTGAAAAACACAAGATGTTTCCTATTTTAAACCAAAAACAAGCAAAAATCCTACAAAACCACAAGTCAGATCTCCTTGCGGAAAGCCACAAGCTGAAAACCAAACATTAGCAAACCAAAAACCCTAATCTAAGACAAACCCACAAAGAAAAAATGAAAGAAAACTCAAAATTGAAAAGAAATACCTTAATAGTTAGTTGTAGCATTCTGACAGACAGCTGCAACTCACAAATGTGGCTTAAGAAGCAACAAATGTGAATCATCATACAAAAAATGCAGCTCACATTTATCAGTTGTGTCACTTTGGCTTTTGACGAATGCAGCTCATGACCCTTCAATTGTGGAATTTTTAAATTTTTTTCCAAACCGCCTTTAGTTGTGTCACCATTCTTCATAGATGTAGCTACGAACCTGTAACACAATAAAAATAAAAACAAGAACATGGGTTTCTCTGCAAATTTTGTAAGCTTCATGTTAGGTTCACCAAATGTTAGACGGGGAAATAAAAAAATCAAAGCAACTAAGATCATGCAACAACCACTCTACTAAAGATCAAGCTAAAATCTCAAATCTAAAGCAAGCAAGAACAATCAACAAGAGAAAGAAAATAAACATCAATAAGATAACACATTTCCATTGTTGAGCTCAAATAACCTTCCTTGTCTCTCCTCAAATTTGTTTTGTAAACTTGCCCTTAGCTTCGAAGTATTCGAACACCTGCAAGTGACAGTGATAAAGTAGCACGAATGTTGGAGAATGTGGTTGTAAAGCCAAAATGATGGAGAAATCCTTATTTTATAAAATAGTTATTCAAATGGATGACCGAGTTAGATCTTCTAGAAATATGCCAAGATCAACAGTGGAGGATTCATGCACCACAAAGTAGTTGGCTAGGGATGACTATGAATAGATGATCAAGATCAAAGGAAGACCAAAGAGAATCAACAAATCAAATTTGAAAAGAGAAAGTGGAGGGAAGGTAGTGGAGGCATTAAATAAATTATTTAATTCATGGAAGGAATCTTTGACCATATTTTAAATTTGGTAAAAGATATGGAAGAATAAATAATCATTTTAGATTATTTATTTATGGAGAAAGGGAAAATGAATATTTAATTTAAAAGTTATTATGCAACTATTTAAATTAAATATGAGGCAAATGAAGAAAGATAATTAAATAATTAAATTGAATTAACTATTTAATAGAGGAAAGGCGGTAAGAGGGAGTTAAATAATTTTAACAATTATTTAACTATAGAAAAAGGAAAGGATAAATGCATAGATAAATAACTAAGATTAATTATTTAACTATAGACGGATGATGGAGAGAAAATAAATAAATAAATGATAATTTATTTAATTATGGAAGGAAAGAGTGTTAATGACACGATTGAATAAATATTTAATTTATTTAATTGATCAAAGAGGAATAAAGACCAAGAAATGAATTAATTAAATAATTATAAATTATTTAATTAATAGAGGAATGTGAATAAAAGCCATAATTAAATAATTAAAATTATTTAATTACACAAGGAGGAAGAACAAGATGATGGAAAAATGACAGTCACAGACTAAGACATTTTTCAGTGTCTACATGTCGCATGGTGACAGTTTTCAAAGCACAGTCTAATAGAAAGGATGGAAGAATTCAATAGGTGAAAGATGACTATTCAATGTTGATGACAGTCATATATCAAAGGGAAACCAAGAAGTACAAAGATGAAAGTCTAAAGAATCTGTTTACACATGATTGATGTTGACAGTCACCAAAGCAACTCCACCATTGACAGGGCATGTACATCTTCACCGAACAAAGAGCAGGAAACTATGCATTAGCTTTAAGATCATGGAAAATTATAATTGAAGTATAAGATGGCAATAATTTTAGGGTAAAATCCTTCTTGAGAAAATTTGGTTTCACTTTCCAGTAGAATATAGGTTAGTGAAAGATTCCAATCCGTATAATGTCATGCTAATTATTAACAAAAGTTTCCATGTGTGGTAAAAGACAACGATCCAAGGTGATCACATGAAAACCACAAAGAACTTGAATCATAGAGGAAAATGAGGTATAAAGGATAGTCAATATTTAGAATGATAGTATGACTATCATGTGAAGTACAACCATTCCATGACTATAAGAGCTAAGACATAGTGTATAAAGGACCTATAGTTACAAATACAATAATAATGTAGTGGCAAACCACACATTTAAGGGATGCTAGGTCTAATCAAAGTACAAGTGCTTCTGATCCATTCCAAGAAGGAGGCCATACAAATTTGCATTTTAATAAGTTATTGTATTCATTGAGTAAGTGCTAGCAAGGCTTAACAGGGTTAGTTCATCATGTAAAATTAGCCTTGTAATGATAGCATAAATTATAGTGGACAATCCACATACCCAAACATGCATGATAATCATTATGAGAAATGGGAGCTCAGTTCAAGGATCACATGAGGAAGACATGCTAAAAGACAAGGAATGGATAGTGAGAAGAGAAGCTAATGCCAGATGATAGTCTAATAGTGATAGTCCCTATTGAGGAAATTTGATGCTAAGATAAGGTAACAATTATTTTCAGTCTAAATGACAACTGATACCTTACATAAGGATAATCATTGGAGAAGTGATAGTCCTAGGGAAAATTTTACATGATGAGAGAGTAGGCAACCATCAAGATCTTTCACAGTGACAGTCATTATGCTATTGTTGTTCACATAGTAGACTAGTGGCAGGTCAATTCATGAGAATGAGTTTCCCTTTTGAAGAAGGCAATGGTCTTTAACTGTGGGAGTCTAAATGCATAGTAAGTCAATGAAGACATAACATGGATAGTGATAATGATGCATGAAAGTGGATAGTGAGATGAAGTGGACAATTGATGGAGTTAGAAGAAAGTTAGTTTTCAGAGAATTCAAGGCATGAGATAATGACAAGAGCAAGTGGATTTTGAAAAGGCATGAAATGATGATTTCTAGTGCAAATGGGAGTCCTAGACCTAGTCAAACTATTCCTCTCATGCCTCTCAAAGAAGCCTATCTCAATTCAAACTCATTGAAAACTCATGGCCTATTATCATGTAGATGAGTTGGGAAGGTGTGAATGCTATATTTATGACAGTTATGGTAGCATGATGAGCAGTTGAGCAATTTGTAGGCATATAAGGTAGTTTGGGTGACTTGGACAATAGTTGAGGGTATCTAGGAGACAATTGGTGAAGTCATTTCTTTCTCCCAAGCATCTAGGAACATATCAAGCTAGATAAAGTCAAGAGCATTCAAAGAAATATTTCAACCAATAACATCATGGAACCTTTTGAGGAGCTTAAAAGGGGGAGCAATAATTGGGCATGCTCAAGGAGAATTTTTTGACTTTTCAAATTGTGACACATTTTATTTATATATTGTAATAGGATACTAATAATTAGGAAAGTTTGTATGCTCAAAAGGCATGCCTAGTTTCTTTCTAGCTTAGTTCTTTTCACTTTTTCATAGCATTGTAAACTTAACCCAAAAGTTTCTTTCTAGTCATATTGATATTGTAACTAAAATTTTTAGCTTTCAATCTGAAAACAAACATTATATACTTCATTTCAAAGCATTTTCAATCAAAGTAGGATAATTGTCAAACTATGTATGGTTGTAAGCACCTTCTATAAAAAAAATGAGCACCTTTTGGCCTTCAAAAGTTTTGTTCTTGTCATGTATATGAGGTAATTAATATCATTTTCTATGATTTTCATATGCAAATCCTCAAAATGAATGTCTTATTTTTATCATTTTCAAGCAAAAAAAGGTATATTTGTGTAGGTTATTGCTTCTGTCATAGTTCAAGCAGATGTTAGTTGTGAATAATATCATATTTTCTCCCTTCTAAAACTACAATAACATAGACCTTTCAATAAAAATTGATACATATATATTTCAAAAACTACTTTTGTGCACAAACAACCAAGTTATTGATTAGTTGTGTGTCAAAATAATAGCCCAAAGTCTGAGAAAAACACTTTTTGGGTGCATCACCCACATAACTAGTTTCATTTTTATATCATCTTTCTATCCATTTTCATTAGTAGCAGCAATAGCCTAAGTTAGGATAGGTGAGTACCAAGGGAACTAGCCCTCTATAGAGGTTCTTTTCCACCATAGGTGACCCACAAAATTGGAAAAGATCCCATGTTTCACTAGTAGGGTGAGTTTGCAACTCAACAAGGGCGCACTTCTAGGTGATAACATGCATCATTCGGTGAGCACCAAATGTAAATGCTAAAGCTAACTTTCTATTTGTCTCTCTCTCCCCCACTTTGATAAGGCTTAGAGCTTACAATTTATGATTGATGAAAGATACTCAAGGTTTTACCTTTCACTCCCTCTTTGCCTCCTTCCCTCTTAACCAATACTTACCCTCTTATCTCTCAACCCTCTCTAGGTCTCTCCCACCCTCTCTAAATTTCCTTCCTTCCTTAACCCCATCTCTATCCTTGCCTCCCTACCTCTCTCTTCTTCTCTCTTCCTTTGCTACTATTTCTCACCCATCTCTCTCCTTTCTCTTGATCATTACCTCTCCCTCCCACCCTCTCTCTCTCTCCCCATCTCCAAGTCTCTCCCTCCTTGTCTTATTACCCACCTCTCTCCCCCCTCCATCTCTCTCCTCTTCTCTCTCCCTCCCCTCTCTAGGTCATCACCTCTCTATCTCCTTCTCCCTATGTATCACACTCCCTCCATGTGTACCTCTCCCTCCATCCCTTCTTACTCCATCAATACTTCCCTTTCTCTTTCCTTCTCTTCTCTCTCTCCCATCTCTAGGTCTCTCCCTCTCTACCTTTCCTTCCCTCCTTATCCCCATCTATAACCTTTCCTCCCTACCTCTCTCTTATCTTTCCATCTATTATTGTTTATTTCCCATCTCTCTCCATTCTCTTGATCACTACCTCTCCCTCCCACCCTCTCTCTCTCTCTCTCTCCACATCTCTACATCTCTCCCTCCTCTCTTTACCTCTCTACCTCTCCCTCCTTGTCTCATTACCCACCCCTCTCCTCCCTTTATCTCTCTCAACCCTATCTCTCCCCCTATGTCTCACTTCTCTCTCCCTAGGCTATAGGTCTCTCACCTCTATATCTCTCTGAGCTCTCTAGTTATTTCCCTCCCTCTCCACCTCTCTCCCTCCCTCACCCCTCTTTCCCTCTTCATGAACTTCTCTCATTTTATTCTCTCTCCTCCTCACCTCTCTACCTCTCCCATCACTAAGTATCTAAGTCACTCCTTGTCGGCCTCTCTATCCCTCCTTAGCCATCTCTTTCTCTTTGTTCTTCTCTCTCTCCTCTTCTCTATCCCTCCCTTATCTATGTCATCACCTCTATATCTCCTCCTTCCCTATGTCTCTCACTCCCTCCATGTCTACCTCTTCCTCCATTCCTTGTTACTCCTCTATTGATACTTCCCCTTTTCTCTCCCTCTCTTCTCTCTCTCTCCCCTCTCTAGGTCTCTCCATATCTCGCTCTCTATCTTTCCTTCCCTCCTTACCCTAATTTATATCCTTGCCTCTCTACCTCTCTCCTCTTCTCTCTCCCTCTATTATTGTTTCTTTCCCATATCTCTATATTCTCTTGATCACTACCTCTCTCTCCCACCCTCTCTCCCTCTCCTCATCTTCAGGTCTCTCCCTCCTTGTCTCATTACCCCTCCCACATCTATATCTCTCTGGGCTCTCCAGTTATTTACCTCCCTCTCCACCTCTCTCCCTCCCTCCTTACCCCTCTTTCCCTCTTTGTGAACTTCTCTCTCTAATGTTCTTCTCTCTGCCCCTCACCTCTCTACCTCTCCCCTCTATAGGTCTTAGTCACTCCTTATCTACCTCTCCATCCCTCCTTATCCACCTCTTTCTCTTTTTTCTTCTCTCTACCTCCCCTCTCTACATCATCATCTCTCTATCTCCTCCTATATGCCTCTCACTCCCTCCATTTTACCTCTCCCTCCATCCCTTGTTACTCCTCTACCAATACTTCCATTTCTCTCTCCCTCTCTTCTATCTCTCACCTCTCTACCTCTCCCCTCTCTAGGTCTATCAGTCACTCCTTATTTTCCTCTCCATCCCTCCTTAGCCATCTCTCTCTTATTTCTTCTTCTCTCTCTCCTTTCTCCCTCCCTCCCCTTTGTACGTCATCACCTCTCTATCTCCTCCCCTATCTCTCACTCCCTCTATGCATACCTCTCCCTCCATCCCTTGTTACTCCTCTAGGTCAATACTTCCCTTTCTATCTCCCTCTCTCTCCCTCTCTCTCTCTCTCTCTCTCTCTCTCTCTCTCTCCTCCTCTCTCTCCTCTCTAGGTCCCTCCCACTTTCTCTCCCTCTCTACCTTGCTTTCCCTACTCACCCCATTTATATCCTTGCCTCCCTACCTCTCTCCTCTCTCCCTCTATTATTGTTTCTTTCCCATCTCTCTCCATTCTCTCAATCACTACCTCTCCCTCCCACCCTCTCCCCATCTCTAGGTCTCTCCCTTCTTCCCTCTTTACCTCTCTACCTCCCCCTCCTTGTCTCATTATGTACCTTTCTCCCCTATGTCTCTCACCCCTCTCTCCCTAGGCTATAGGTATCTGACCTCTATATGTCCTTGGGCTTTGTATTTATTTCCCCCCCTCACCCCCTCTCCACCTCTCCACCTATCCTCCTCACCTCTCTTAGTCACTCCTTTTCTACCTCTCTATCCCTCCTTAGCCATCTCTCTCTCCTTGTTCTTCTCTCTCTCCTATTCTATCTCCCTCACCTCTCTATGTCAGCACCTCTCCATCTCCTCTTTCCCTATGCCTCTCACTCCCTGCATCCTTTGTTATTCCTCTACAAATATTTCCCTTTATCTCTCCCTCTCTTCTCACTCACCCCTATCTCTCTCCCATCTCTAGCTATTTCCCTCCCTCTCCATCTCTCTCCTTCCATCCTTACTCATCTTTCCCTCTTTGTGAACTTCTCTCTCATTTTCTTCACTCTCCCCCTCACCTCTCTACCTCTTCCCTCTATAAGTCTCTTAGTCACTCCTTGTCTACCTCTCCATCCCTCCTTAGCCATCTCTTTCTCTTTGTTCATCTTTTTCCTCATCTCTCTTCCTCCCCTCTCTACATCATCACCTCTCCATCTCATCCTTCCTTATGTCTCCCACTCCCTCTATGCGTACCTCTCCATCCATCCCTTGTTACTCCTCTAGGTTGATACTTCCCTTTCTCTCTCCCTCTCTTCTCTCTCTCACCCCTCTCTCCCTAGGTTGTAGGTCTCACACCTCTATATCTCTCCACTCTATAGTTATTTCCCTCCCTCTCCACCTCTCTCCCTCCTATTGTTCCTTGCACACATGTCTCATTCAAAATGGGGACCCCCTCTTTTTCCCATCTTGCTTTAGGTTGCTTTTCCTTTCTCCTTAAGAGAAAGGTCTTCAAAATTTTGGTTTTTGTCATTTCCCTTGTTTTTTGTCAAGATTCATTCAAATTTGGAGATGAGTTGATGTCTTGCAACAATTGGCTAGGTTGGTCATTATTTAAGATGCCTTACTTGGGTGATTTTAGGCCAACTTTGATCTAGTCTCGGGGTTTGCTAAATCTCACAGAATTTGGTGTCTCGTGAAATTAGCAAAGTATGCTTTTTTGTGGAGTCTACCACTCTTTGAAATCCCTGAATCTTGAGGTCCTTGAAATCCTCAAAAGCTCACTCAATTGGTAGAAGTCCAAAACAACCACTAGATTTGACATGATAGCTATGTTGTTAGCAACATTAATGACTGAAGTACAAGGGGATCAAAACCAATTCCATCCCCCTCTTTCCTCACTATTTTCATTTGCGAACTTGAAATTGAGCTAGAGCATGACCTAGGGCATCTAGTTGAACACAAAGTGACGCGATTTGCAGTATTCAAATGAGATTTTAGGGCAAAAAAATCTAGGCTTATTTGTCTCATTCTAGCTCAAGGTTAGTAAAATTGTCCTTACACTTGGTTTAAAACAAAATCTTTTTCATTTCTATGCATTTCGAGTAGGAAATCACGTATGGTTTTGATGAGGAAATTTTAAAACACATTTATGCATCCTTATTGTGATTGTTTGGAGTTTTTAATGGTTGAGAAGGAATCATTTCAAGGTTTAGAGCCTTTAGTGAACTTGTTTTGATGGACAATGTTCCAATCTTTGAAATCACAAGTTAAAAATTGCAAATTGGGGGTTTTGCACCATTTTGCATTATTCATTTTTGAGCTTGCAATGGTTTAAATGGCTTAACTATGGGTTTTACAGTGATTTTTTAAGATGATTCTAATGATGAATATACTAGACCCTACATTTACAATTGAAGCAATGAAAACTAGGGTTTGTATGTCACTTTATATTTATACTATTTTGATTTTCAAGAAAATGGTTGTGAATGCATTTTAATCCATGCTAGAACATGTTAGGGTTATTTAAATTTAGAATTCTGAGATGAGATTATCATAAAACTATATTCACATTCAACAAAGTCACCATTGTCAAATGTGCCAAGTTTTGAAACCCATTGAACTTGCAATTTTGTGAAAATCCCCTCTTGTTTCAACATTTCATGTGTTTCTAAAATCCATGAAACATCTAACATGTCGAAGGGGAAACATTAAAGAGAAAACAAGAAGTTCAAATATTTTAACCTTTTGGGGAAATTTAAGCTCCATGAAGTTTTTCATAACTTCCAAAAATCCTCGAACCCATCAAAAGTTTGAAGTTGGGTCAAGACTTAGTTGTTTTTAGCCAAAACCACAGTTTTTGCGGATTTCGTGACCTCACAAAATCCCCAATGTGATCAAAAGTTCACTGAGTATGCTAAGTATTTACCTTCATCAAATCAACCTTTTTGCAGAATTCCATCTGCCACAAAGTATTTACAAGTTTCCAAGAATCCACAAAAGTTTTAAACACTTGAACTGTCAAAGAGTATAAGTTAAATTGATATGGTGTGTTCTTCAAAGATTTCAAGACTTTTAAATTCTCGAGGTTATTTAAAGTTTGAAAATATTTGCTTGGGAGTGGACTAAAGTTATCTTCATTAAAATGGCTTGCTCATGAAAATCAATCTGTTGTGAAATATTTCATGACTTCCAAAATTCTGGGAAGTCATCAAAAGCCCAAACTAAGTTTTGAAAGGGATGATTTTTAAAAGGGTAGAAGTGTAAAAAAATTTGTGAATTTCACTGATCTTTGAAATTCATGAAATTGTTCATCTTCGAGGATTTCCCTGTTCCTTGAAATTCGTGAAAGCTGTCCAAACCCTTGCAAAATAGAGTAAAGGCAATTCCATTCTGTGATTCCTAACTTTTTTGAAATTCACTTGAAATCCATGATATCCCAAAATCCCCAAAATGATTTTTAAGGATAAATTTGATGATTTTGATGTTGGGATTTCTTGCATCTGGCTTCAAAATGGTGTTTTAAGTAGTTATGGAGGAATGAGATGTTTTTCCCTATGATTTTGCAATAATTTGAATATGTTTAAATTCTTACGAGAAATTTGTTCATTCTTTCCACACTTCTCTTTCATTTCAAGTAATTTAGGTTACCTTTGCTAATTGATGTAGGCTGAAACAAGCAAGTAAGCAAGACAAGTAATCATGAAAGGGTGAGAAAGAAAAACTCTCAAGAACTACATAGATGAAGTATGATTTTAAGGGAGTCCTTCCAAAGATAAAGATTACATCCTATTGGGAAAAGTGGGAGATACAAATCTAGGTCATGTGAACCTTGAAGATTTCAAAAAGAGGATGTATGGACCAAATCCCATTGAAATGGCCAAGAAGATGGTTAAAAATGGTATTGCTCAAGCTGTAGTATTTTTCCAACCATTCAATGTCTGAAACTCATCATTGAGTGTGCCAAACATTATAGACATGATCTAAGGAGAGTTATTGGTCCAAAGGGTAGAATTATGGCTAAAATAAAAGAAGAGGCCTTGGTAGAAGCATTTGAAATTCCTTCCCACTCCAAGTTAACAATGCTCACTCTAGAGAATGCAAATAAGTTCTAATAAGATGGTCTAGAGAAATACCTTTAGATCATAAATGTTAAGTGGGCTAATAAGACAAGGCAACATTTTTCAAAATTTCCCAAGAACTTGTATAGAAAATATTTTCACAATGAACATAGGGACATGGTGACATTGCTAAGCAAAATCCTAGGCATGGAAATGGTTGCATAATTTGAATATTGGATGTTTTATGTCATTGAGGAAATTGATAAGCAACAATATTGATAAGTAGCTCAAGGAGGTAGAGTAGACTAGAACTTTCACAATGACCTCCTATGTAGTATATATGTTAGCCAAAAATTTAAAATATAGAGGGATAACTTGCAAAGGAGTGGTGGGAAAAGAGCCTAGAAAGCTCAAAGTATATGATTATTATCCACAATTGCACTTATCTAATACTTCTCATTACAAGAGATTTAATGATGCCTTCTTAATGTATATTGTTAGAATTCTACAAGGGGCTTTGCACATAAGATTATCACCAGAGACTGTGGAGTTGGTAAAGAAATATGGGTCTTGGTTTATTCAATTTCAAAAGTTTTCCTATATTAGAATATAAGGCTGCCCAAACAACCCATACAAGTTGCCAAGATACACAATTGAAAAAATGGTTCTGTTAGAAGTCACAAGGTAGTTGGTAGCATTTGACAAGGTACTAAAGGCTATGCACAAAACATGAATGGGAAATGAATTCCCTATGGAAATTGATGTTTTTGAGACTTGTCCTACCATCACAAGTGTATTAAATTTAGAAGTGGAATTGTAATTCTTTCATTTACACACTCACACAAAAAAGAAAGAATTTTGATCCCTATGGAGTAGCAAAGAAGGTTGCAAATAGATTATACAAGCATAAGCCCCACATAGAAGATTATTGGGCTAATTGTAGGGATGAATTGAGGTGTTGAGGAAGAGGTATTCAAGACTTTCAGTTGAAATGATCAGGTTGTACAGGCCCTTTGATGTTGTAGATCAATTTGATGATGATGGAGATTTAATACAATATCATGATTATGTTGAGTTAAAAATAAACCAATTGCTCCTATAGATTGGTAAGAGGAAGAAGTCACTAAGCTCGATGAAGTAATGCATCTAGTGTTGAAATACATTAGATTATGGGTCAATTATAAGACAATGGAATTGAAGGCTAATGGATTCAAATTGTCATATGACTTAATGGGGGATCTTGAATCCCAATCCTTAGAAAAAGAGACAGAGCTAGAAGGAGAAGAAGTTGAAATTCATGATGTTGAAGAAGGATAATCTTAGGAAGAACAAATTGAAGAAAGAAAGGCTACGGGAAAGAAGAAGAAAGATGCACCTGAGAGAAAGCCTACATAGAAGAAAAGGAAAGCAACAAAACCATCTATTGTGGATCCTCCTAAGAGGACAAATAAGAAAAAAATCAAAGAAGGGTGCCTCCTCTTCAGTAGATCAAGCTCATCCTTCTCCTACAAAAGAACAAACACTCTTATCTACTACCATAGTACAAGAAGAGGAACTTCCTTTTGTTGAAAAAATTGACAATACACAAGCTGCACAAACAAAAGGAGAGACAAAAAATGAGGTGATCAATATGGAGAGTTCAAGGGAGAAGCCTCTTGTTGTGTATCATATAAAATCTTCTCCAAGGAATGGTATTCCATTCCCAAACTTGGAAAATTTGGATAAGGTTGTAACATAGCTTGAAGAAGTTGCAAGGAAAGAATTTACCACCTTAGGTGAAACTACTGAGACAACTCCTAAGCAACATGAAGAGGAAATAAATCAAGAGGAGTTTGCAATGGAGCAGCCTATTGATAATCAACCCTTGGATTCAGTTCCACCCTTAGTAGAAGTTAATATTGAACAACAAAAAGAAGCGTTTGAAGAAATTATTATGGATCATGAAGTGCAAATGCATCAAGTTGATATTGAAAATACAATACAACAAGAACAAGAACAAAAATCATAGATAGATCAACAACAACAACAACATAAAGAACAAAATAAAATGGAAAAAATAAAGAACAAGAAACTCAAGAGCTATAGGGTAATGTAGAGTAGGATGAGGACCCCAATGTTGAGAAATCTATTGCCCTTGAATGGCTAAAAGAGAAGCTCTAGGTAAATCCTATTGTGGAGATGGTTACTCCTAATTTAGATGAATTTTTGGCTAAAATAAACAAGCCCAAGGAAAATAAAAGGTCTAGGAAATATTCTAAAATTGTAAGGGATGAATCTAACAACTGGGTTTTTCTCATTGCCACCCCAACTACTGATAAGGTTAAGGGAGACATTGCTCCCAAAGAATATAATTTTTCTTCAATAAATTTGGGACCTACTTTTGAGAAGCAAGAAGTCCATGAATTGAGAGAATATGTAGAGACCATTGTACAAAGACTATAGAAGGAAGTGAAGGCCAAGGAACAATTGAAAGCACAAGTAGAAGAATTGTAGAGTTACATAAGACATCTGGTAAGTCCTATACAAGCTAAAGGTTGTCTTTCTACCCCACTAGGACTGCTATCCAAGGAGGCTATTGATGAATTGGGAAAGATGAAATCCGCTATCCAAGTTACTCAAAAATGGATTGTAGGCATATTTGATAAAGGAATCCTTATTTTGGATGAGATTATGCAGATGTATAATAGATGTTTAGTCTGTTGTCAGAAAATACAATAAATAATTAATGTTTGTAAAACCTCAAGTGATAAAACTATGGTGATATTGACAATGCTTACAGATATACCAAAACAAGTTTTGGTCAAAGAAAAGATAATCTCTGAAGACAAGGTTAATGAGCCTGAATCATGGCTCCAGTCCTTCAAATTTATGAGGGAAATAATGGAAAAGGCCTTAGTGGACTGTGAAAGAATATAAAAAGGATTTGAATGAAATTTCTATGGATTGCATTACATTTTTGGAGGTAATGACTGGAAAGAAGGCACAAGAGAATGTGAAGATCGATATCCTAAAGTAATGGTGGAAGGATAATTTCACTCATGTAATTGATGTTGCTATTATAGAGGACCATTTGGAAGATGTAGTGATGTTTATAAGTTTTATGCACAGGTTCTAGGATTCCTAGTCATATAGGATAAAAATACTTAAGGTTTTTGAAGTTGAGGTGACATCCATGTCACATAGGGTTGTCATTATTCCAACGCCAGCTCAAGGATAATTAAATGTAGTGCTATCAATATTTAAGGAATATATTAAAAATGAGCAAATAGGGTGACCAACTTTTGAGGAAGATCTGCCTTAAATTCTGTGCCAACAATATTTTAATTGTTTTAAGTTGACCTAATGTAAACCACCCAAATGATTCAATCTTAGAAATTGATTTTAAGTTGATCTAAAAACCCTTAGATTTATTTAAAAACCTATAAATATGAGGTACTCCCTCATTCTAAAGGGTTGATTTGGAATTTTTGTAAAGACATTTTGGAGTTAATACAAGGAGAAGACATTAAATTGTGGTGTTCTAATTCTTGTTGCTGAAATAGAAAAAATTGATGCATCCTAAATTGAATATACCAAATATGAGGTGTATTTTATCATTTCTATAGTTTCATTGGGATACAAATGAACAATGTGAATAGATTGACTATCAACCTCAATGGTGAGACAATTAGACCTAGATCTACATCCTTTTGAGGATAAGACTAATTGTGATTGATTTCCCTAAATAAAATAAATGACCTAATATAATAAATACACTTATTTGATAATTAATAAACATAAATAGTCAAGTTTCGATAGATCTGGAAAGTGTAGATTGGAATGTACCTACCCAAAAAAATTGGTTCTCTTATTCCTACAATGATTGGGTTGACGTATGGCCGTTGAGTCCTTGTAAGGTTTCCTACTCAACTTTCAAGGTCCTCTGATGTCAAATTTGAACTTTTATTTTATGTTTGTCCCATAGTCAAAATGTCATAAATAAATCCTGTAGGTGAGTTTCTATGTCTTGACAAGAATGGTGAATAAATACAACAATGAAAAAAGGTCTTCAAGCTCTCATCAATCCACTTCAAACTTGCAACCTGCACATTCACAAAGAGGGAAAATATTGTGCCATATAGGGGCTTGCCTCATTCAAACCTTGTGTTAGTGTTTCCACTTCCACAATGACAATGTCTGATAAAACATTGAATGGAAAGGAAGGGAATGATGAATGAACATAATGCTGCAACTCACCACCCTTCAATGGCTTCCTTGAAGGACTGAAGCCATACACATATCTTCAAGGGTCTTGGATCTTGCTTGAAATATTTTCTTAAATACTTTAATATTTGCTTGGATTCTTGGAGAACTACAATAATTTTAGCCTTCACATAGCATGAACATGAACAAACATAAATTTTGACATGATGTTGGATCTTGAATTGCTGTAATAATACTCTAATATTCTACTCTTGAATGCTCTTGACAAAAATATTTTCTCAATTGATTTTCACTTCTAGCTTGTTCCCTTTCAAATGATAAAATAACTAGGTATTTATAGGTGTTTATCCAATTTCCCAAAAATTATATTCCAAAAGCTAACACTTCATATTTGAATTTGGATATTAAAATACCGCCAATAACATATTTGAATTTAGGTCCTGGCTAAGGAGGGGAAGGCGAATGGGTCCTAGCCCAAATTCCAGGACACACTTGATCCAAGGCAATTGAATTATTAAATGCATTTGTTTAATATTGGTCCCCTTCAAAAAATGGTAAAAATTAGGCTTTATAATACATAATTTGGAAAATTAGAAGCTTAATTAAGTCCAATAAATTAGGGGGCCAAAAACATAATGTAAAAGTATAAGCATATACACATTTTTATAATACAGTTCCTTCTAAATATTGCATGGTTCCTACTTCCAATTTTATTTCCAATCATTTAGTTTCAGTTCATTCATGTTAATGGAAAAATGTTGAAGACATTTGATGAATTTGCTGCTCATACCATTTTTGATTTGCTGCTAGTAAGTTACTTTGTATGGTTAGTCTGAGCCTTTTATTGCAATGGTTCAACTATGAATGTTTGTCCATATCATGCCAACAATTGGATATATGTATGAATGTTTGTACTCTGAAAATATTTTGTTTTTCCTTTGAATATTGCACCATAGTTGTGGCATTATGGGTTTAACCTTGATAAATCGGGAATAGGTTTTATAGGGATTTTTCAATATGCAACATTATTCATTATTGTGATTTTCCTTAGGTTTTAGATTTAGGATCTCTCTAAACCCTTATCTTTTTATCTTTATTTATAATTCTAGTTTAGCTTTAGAAAGTAAAGCATCATAAAATTGCTATATTTGATGATTAAAAGTCATGTTTTAGATTGCATATCTAAAACTACAACTAAGGTTTAAGCCAATCTTTAGATTTCACAAAACCCTTGTTTTAAAAGCTTCCAGTTTTTGTTGAATCATAAATTCCCCTTGTGAAACCAATAATACATCAAACCATTGAGTTGTCTCTGCAAAGTCAAGACTTGACATACGAAGCCTTGGGGTTATTTTTTGAGTTTTTTTGAGGAAATATTACCTTTCAAGAGACAAGGTACCTAGTTACTTTGTCTATATTGTGAAATGAAAAAACACTCATCAACACCTCCCTCCTTACCTATCTTCCCTCTTTGTGAACTTCTCTCTCATTTTTTTCATTCTCCCCCTTACCTCTCTACCTCTTCCCTCTATAGGTCTCTTAGTCACTCCTTGTCTACCTCTCCAACCCTCAGCCATCTCTATAATGGCATTGTGAATCAAACTACATTCAAGTTTTGACATTTGATCCATAATCACATCTATCACATAATTTAGTAAAACATGATAATCACATTTGATAAAATTTCAATTCCATATAAACACAATTCTTAGGACATGTAATTACAAAAAAATAATAATTCAACATCTAATAATTAATAAATACAACATAACCTAATCATCTTAGGAGTTAAATTCAATAATTAAGTATTCATGTCAGTCACATAAGAAATGAAACAACCTAAGTAATCATCAACTCATAGCAATATCATTATAAAACAGTATCAAAGTTATTTTGTGCATGTAAATATTACCAAACCATAGTTAAATGCAAAAATATAAGATCCAACACCATAGAAGTAAACATTAACATAAAATTTCCAAGAATGCTAATAAGTTAAATAGCATAAAATTCTAGGTCATTGAAGGGTAGGTCTCACACTCCAAGGACATCATCAAGTTCAAAACCATTCAAGCAAATGTTCACAAAGTTTATACGTAGGTGATGGAATAGAACAATATCCTAAAGAAGCATGATGCCAAGGTTGTGACACAAATCAAGCAACTTCAACAATCATTACTTGATGTTGCCAATTGCTAAGATGACCATAATTTGGGTTCAAATTGAATTCCTTAAAAAAGACCTTGAATTTCACAAGTAAAACAAACAGTGCAAGTGAAAGAGCTCCTAACATATGTGATACAACATGTTGTACCACTTCCTCAACAGTCTTGTTGACCTTTGTCACTAGCACCATTTTACCTTGTTCCAATCATTTAGGATGTCATGTATGTTTTTTTTCTGACTTGGATGTGTGTGAAGTTGATTGAATGGGGTAAAACATCTTCTTCATTATCATTAAAGCTCATTAAACCTTTCCTTCCATCCCTTGTTACTCCTCTAGGTCTCTCCCACTCTTCTCTCTCCCTTATCTAGGTCTTTGTATAGGGTTGAGGGCTTAACACTTTCAAATTCTCTATACAACTCATTTGACACTCACCAAATTTGGTGAGCACCAAATGGCCTTTGCTAAAAAAGATAAAGCAGGCATCCAACTGATGATACAGGTCCATAATTCCCTGATTTTATCTGGTTACTATGCTTTGTTCAATGAGGAAATGCTTTTTCTTGTAGTTGACTTCTTGTACCACCATATTTTGCTTGCTCCATCACCTTTTCAACACCATTTTGTTTTCTTGACAATGTAGAAGAAGAGAATTTGAAGTTTTTACATCAAATTTGATATCTCAGGTAATATTTTCATGTTTGTTGAATTAAAATTTTTATTGAGTTTTTTTTATTTAAATTTGACAATATAGACCCATTCTTTTCATCTTTAGTAATCATAATATTTTTACATAGAATTCAACATTGAATTAGAAGGAAGTTCATAAAAAGTCAATTTTTTTAGGAGTTTGAAGTAAAAAATGAAAGAACATGACATAGTTTGTAAGTAATGTAATATTGATCACTTATGCTATTTATACCATTAATCACTTTGCCATGTTTGAGGTTAATTAGAAATCTTTAAGCATAATACAAGGAATTTGTCAATTTGAAAGGCTAAGATGAGTCAAATTGGCTAGATTATCCATGACACCTTCCTTAGAAGATAACCTACAATTGATTAAATCATCAAAAAAATTAGAAACAAAAGTATGAGGACACACAAGTCATTTATAGAAGGTGCCTTGTTATCCCATCCTTGAGCTAGAAAGATGCTTCAAAATCATTAGAAGTTTAAAAATACCATCATAGGAAGGGCTCCAAGAACTACTCAATTCCCTTCAAAGGTTATAGGATGGTCAAGAACAATGCAATTTTATTAATTATAAAATTTTGTTAGGGAATCTATTACTAAGATAAGTTATTTTAGGTGTATCATCTATTCATCAAATTTTTGCATAATCCAATGATATGTGATGATCTAAGGAAAGGTTGGAATTTTCTATCATGTATCACCATTGGTTAGAATTGTCTACATGATAAGCTTTCATAAGATTTATAATATATGGTTCATAGTAGGCCCCATGGTTGTCCTAGTATAACCAAAATTATAATTCATGACCATATGGTGTGCCCTATAGATATTATGAAGAAATGGGAGATTCTTGTAGTAGGACTCCATGTACACCATCCAATCTAGTGGGACTTTGAAATTTTTGTTGGTTCTAGGGTTTATTTCAAAATTTTGTCATCTTTTGATCCTCTAAGTATTAGGGTTTTTCCTTTCATGTCGCTAGGGTTCATTCTTAGGGTTAAAACCCTCCTAAAACCCTCACTTGTTCAAAAACCTTAATTTCCTTCTAATTCATCATTAACTTTGTTTCACTTTTTCTGAGTCATTTAAGTCATGAACGACATTGTTGGGTGGCCCCTTTGTTGTTATATGGAGCCTAACCAGACTTAGAGGTTAAATTTTCACACTTTTATCGGTACAGTATCCCCCCCAAATTATTCAACAGGGGTATGGCGGCAGTGCCCCCAAGATGGGGTCAAGGGGTTGTGCCCCTTGCGGGGTCAAGGGGTAGTGCCCCCGGGGGGGCTCAGGGGCAGCACCCCGAAACCTCAAATGACTTTTATTATTTTATAAAGGCATCAAGAGTTATTTTTCTATTGACTGACATAAGTCTTGATAAAATGACTAAGGGCTAGGGTTTTCGTTGATATTGTATTGTAGCATTTGCAATGGTATTGAGTTGCAAGGATTGCTGGTTGTAATTGGTTCGATTTGCTAGATAATAATATTGGACTCATTGTTGGTGGATGTAGCCCGAGTTTGGGTGAACCACATTAAAAGTTGTCTCTCACTCTTATTATTTATGTGTTTTTCATTCCTTTATTTAATATTTATTTGCATTTAATTGATATTTTCTACATGAAATTCCTAACAAGTGGTATCAGAGTGGGTTTTGTTTGATTATTGTCTTTAGGAAGGTCTCATGGTTGAGTGGGAGTCTCACAGTTAAGTGGGAGCAATGGCGGATGTAGGTAAATTGAAGGTAGATAAATTCAATGGGAAGAACTATCAATTATGGAAGATACAAATGGAGGATTATCTCTATCATAAGGATTAATGGAGGTTGTTGGAAGGAATAGCCAAGAAATTGACAACAATGATTGATGAGGATTGGAATCTTCTAGACAGAAAGGTACTGGGAACCATTCGTTTATGCTTGGCACAATTGGTGGCCTTCAATATTACAACAAAAAAGACAACTCAAGAGTTGATGGAAACCCTGGTGAAGTTATATGAAAATCCTTCCATTTCGAATAAGGTATTTCTTATGAAGCGTTTATTTAATATGAAAATGGTAGAAGGTGGGTTAGTTGTTGATCATTTAAATGAGTTTAATATGGTTACCAGTCAATTAACTTCTATAAATGTAAAATTTGATGAAGAAGTTAGGGATCTTTTGATTTTGTGTTCTTTGCCTGAAAGCCAAAATAGATTGGTAATAACTATTAGCAATTCTATTTCTGGTTCAAATACATTGAAATTTGATGATGTTGTTGGTGTTATTTTGAGCGAGGAAATTTGTAGGAAAAGCTCAAGTGGAACATCCACATCAGGTAGTGTTTTGAATGCAAAAATAAGGGGTAGAACAAAGGAGAGAGGAAACAATTCTGGAACTTGTGGAAAGTCACAAGGAAAATCAAAGGACAAAAGGTCCCAATCTAGAGATAAGAGGGATTACTGGTACTGTGGTAAGCTAGGTTATTTAAAGAAAGACTGTTGATCTCAGAAAAATAAAGGAGACAAAAAGGAAAGAAGTAAAGAGGAAAATGTGGTAAGTAAAGGATGCTTTGATTCTTTCCCTTGATAATGCTAATGATTCATGGGTTTTAGATTTAGGGGCCTCATTTTATGCTACGCACCATAGAAGTTATTTTCTTGATTATGTTCAAGGGGATTTTAGGCTGGTTTATTTGGGAGATAGCGAACCCTATCAGATTGTTGGAAAGGGAAGAATTAAGATTAAGTTGCAAAATGGGAATCATTGGCTAATACAAGAGGTAAGGCATGTTCCAAGGCTGAGTAGGAATTTAATTTCAGCAGGGAAGCCAGGTGATGAGGGTTGCATAGTTACTTTTAATGATAAAAAATGGAAGGTTTCAAGAGGTTCCTTAATGGTAGAAAAAGGTGTGAAAGTAGGCACCTTATATCTTTGTATAGGTCATACTATTCCTTCTACTTTAGTTGTTGCAGAGAAAACAAAAATAGGTTCAGGAACAGTTGCTGCGGGTTTGCAGGAAGAGACTAAAATAGTTGTTGTAGGTTTTGAGACAATACTGTGGCATAACAAACTTGGGCATATGAGTGAAAAAGGTATGAAGGTACTTCATTCTAAGAAAGTTTTATTAGGTCTAAAATGCATTAATATAGATTTATGTGAAAGTTGTGTGTATGGAAAACAAAAGAGAGTTAGTTTTTCTCAAGGATGGGAAGCAAAAGAAAGATGAAAAGTTGGAGCTTGTGCATACAAATGTATGGGGACCAACTCAGGTATCTTCTCTCAATGACTCTTGGTATTATATGATGCAACTAGGAAGGTTTGGATTTACTTCCTTAGGCAGAAATATGATGTATTTGAAACATTTTAGAAATGGAGAAGTTTGGTTGAGAATGAGACGAGTAAAAGATTAAAATGTCTCATATCTGATAATGGCGGTGAGTATTGCAACAAAGAATTTGAGGATTATTGTTCCTTTAATGGAATTCATAGGCAAAAAATAGTTCTAGGGACTCCACAAGAAAATGGAGTGGCTAAGCACATGAATAGGATAATAATGGAGCATGCAAGGAGCATGAGATTGCATGCTAGGTTGACTTTAAACATTTGGGTAGAGGCTGTCAATACCACTGTATATTTAATTAATAGAGATCCTTCAATTCCTTTGGGTTGTGGTATTCCAGAGGAAGCATGGACAAGTAAGAAGGCGAGTTATTCTTTTCTCAAAACCTTCGAATGTGAAGCATTTGCACATGTAGATTCTGAAAATAGAACCAAGCTAGATGCAAAATCCAAAAAGTGTATCTTCGTTGGATATGGCATTGATGAATTTGGTTATAGGCTTTGGGATGTTGAAAATCTAAAAATTGTGAGAAGCAGGGATGTTGTATTCAATGAGAAGGTATTGCACAAAGATCAGTTGCAGCAACATGAGAAGAAAGAAAATGATTTTGTGGTGTTGGATGATACTCTAGATAGTGATGTTCCAGTGGTTCCTCATGCTCTGCAACAACAACAAGAAATACCACAAACTCCAGTGAATGTTAGATAGTCAACAAGGCTAAGTAGACCTCCTGAAAGGTTTTCTCCCTTTTTGTATTTGATTTTGTTAATAGATGTTGGTGAACTAGAAGGGTATGATGAAACTATGCAGATGGATACAAAGGTTCAGTGGGAGCTTTCAATGAAAGAAGAAATGGACTCCTTGTGGAAAAATTAGACTTGGGAATTATGTAAGTTGCCTGCAGGTAAAAAGGATTTACCAAACAAATGGGTTTATAGGCTGAAAGAGGAAGATGGAGGTAAGAACAAATTTAAATCAAGGTTAGTTGTCAAAGGATTTGCATAGAAAAAAAGGCATTGATTTTTCTAAAAAAAATTCTTCAGTAGTTAAGATGACTTCTATTCATACTATTTTAATTATTGTGGCTACTGATGATTTGCATTTGGAATAGCTAGATGCATGAAAACCACCTTTCTCTATGGTTATTTGGAGGAGGAGATATATATGGAACAACCCTAAGGATTTGAGGTTAAAGGTAAGGAGAAATTGGTGTGCAGATTGAAAAAGAGTTTATATGGATTGAAACAAGCACCTCGACAATGGTACTTGAAATTTGATAGTTTTATGGCTGAGCAAGGCTACAACAGGTGTAATTCTAACCATTGTGTTTATTTTAAGAGGTTGGATAATGACAGCTACATTATTTTATGTTTATATGTTAATGACATGCTTGTAGCAGGGTCTAACATGGATCACATAAGTGAGTTAAAACAACAGTTAGGAAAATCATTTACTATGAAGTATTTGGGAGCAACAAAAAAAATCCTTGGTATGAAAATTTGTAGAGATAGGAAGAACAGAAAATTGACTCTATCTCAGGCTAATTATGTTGAAAAGGTGCTGCAGAGATTCCATATGGAGAATGCAAAAGTTGTTAGCACACCTTTGCCTAGTCATTTAAAATTGACTAAGGAGATGTGTCCAAAGACACAAGAGGAGGAAGAAAAAATGTCCAAGGTACCATATGCTTCAGCTGTAGGAAGTTTAATGTACACCATGGTATGCACAAGACTGAATATTGCACATGTTGTTGGAGTTGTAAGCAATTATATGAGTAATCCCAGATTAGAGCATTGGAATGCAGTAAAATGGGTTCTCAGGTATTTGAGAGGTACATCCAATAAACATTTATGTTTTGGGGGATCTAATATTGATTTAGCAGGTTATGTAGACTCATATTTGGTAGGAGATATTGATACTAGGTAGAGTACTACATGTTATGTCTTTACTATAGGTGGGACAATGGTGAGTTGGATCTATAGGTTGTAAAAGGTGGTTGCTATATCCACCACAGAGGAAAAGTATGTGGCTGCAACAAAGGCTAACAAGGAGATGATATGGCTACAATCTTTCATGGAAGAATTGGGAAAATGATAGGCTAATAGTTATTTTTTTATGGACAACCAGAGTGCAATACATCTTGCAAAGAATTCTGCCTTGCATTCAAAGACCGAACACATACAGTTGAGGTATCACTTCATTTGGTCAGTGTTGGATGATGGATAGTTAAGGATGGAAAATATACATATAGATGAAAATCCAATAGATATGTTTACAAAGGTAGTGACAAGGGAGAGGTTGAGCTCCTCTTTAGCTTCAGTTGGTATTCAAGACCAAAAACAATAAAAGTAGAACAACAGGGTCTAGGGTGTTTATTTCCAATGGGAGCTATAGGGTCAGTGGTGTTATGATCAATCTCCAAGTGGGAGATTGTTATTATATGGAGCCTAATTAGACTCAGAGGTTAAATTTTCCACACTTTTATTGATGTAGTTTCCCCCCCCAAATTATTCAATGGGGGCTTGGGGGAAGCACCCCTAAGATGGGGTCAAGGGGCTGCGCCCCTTGTGGGGTTCAAGGGTAGCATCCTTGGAACACTCCTTGTCATGATATAGGGCGGGGTCGAGGGGAAGCACCCCCGAAACCTCAAACGACTTTTTTTATTTTATAAAGGCGTCGAGAGTTATTTTTCTATTAGATGACATAAAAAACCCTATTTTGTAATTGACATTAGTCTTGATAAAACAACTAAGGGTTAGGGTTTTTGTTGATATTGTATTGTAGCATTTACAATAGTATTGAGTTGCAAGGATTGCTGGTTGTAATCGGTTTGATTTTTTGGATAATAATATTGGACTCTCTATTGGTGGATGTAGCCCGAGTTTGGGTGAACCACGTTAAAAATTGTCTCTTGTTATTATTTCTGTGTTTTTTCATTCCTCTATTTAATCTTTATTTGCATTTAATTGATATTTTCTACATGCAATTCCTAACACCCTTTTCCTCCTAGTGAAATATTTGGTCACATGCACTTTTAAATATCATGCCTAATGTACTAAGTTTGAAAGGGGGAAATATTTCTAATGTTTTATCTATGCTTTAGGCCGGGGGTTGAAATATATTTGTCAAAATCTCTAAGTCCTAGGTTTGAAATATTTTAAGTTTATTTTTTCATCAACCTAGGTAATGTTCCTTTCTTAAGTTGCATCTTATTGCACGTGCATTTAAAACCTTTAAGTCATGTTCGGTAGATGCCATAACTTGCATTCCATTGGTTCCCTGTCAACTCGCACTATTAAAATATTCAACTAAAAACCTATGTAGGGTAGTGGGCATGTGTTGCGTGTCTATTCTTGAGATGGGCCCTACATCTTTCAAAGGTAGTGGTGATGAAAAGAGTTGAAGATCCAACGATTCCCACATAATGCATTGATTAAATCTTAGTCAATCATTTCCAATCTGCGAGGGACCCATATAAAGATTTAGATTCCATGTGGGGTAGTGGGCGGCTGCCACATGGCACAATCCATAATGTTTAAAGGATTATTATAATGAGGAAATATTTCACTAAAATATTTTTGGTGACTATGGAGGTGATAAAGGGAAAGATACTAAATGGATTATGGTGCATGTGGTAAAAAGTGTTAGAAACCAAAATCAAATTTGCAAACCAGAATATCCTTCCACAGAAGAGAAAAACATAAAAAGAAGAGATATTACAAAAAGATGTGCAACATAATATTATTCAGGTATTCAATAATTACAATATATGATTTGCTTTATAAAAGAAAAGATGCATAACCCTAATCTTATCTTGAGCAACAAGATAGCTCAACAAGATATAGATGAGAATTAATTAACATAGGAAATAAATAGTTACCTAAGTAAAGTTATGCAAGTGTAATTAAATATTAATTACACTAACACCCCCCATAAGTGCAACTTAGGGAGACTAAAAAAGCATGCACTTAAAAACTAAGATGAATGCAAGAAAGCATGAATGGGTCCCGATAACAAAGGCCTGATTAGGTACCCAAGTACAAATGAATAATGAGGTAGAGAAGGAAAACCCAGTGGGAAAAAAGCCCCCTACAATGAGATGACTGCTGCAAAGAAGCACTGGAAGAACACTGGAACCGTAATCCGACAAGCAAGGAAAGATACTTCTGTCTACAACTGAAACCAAAACTGGAATCATGATAATGTGACAGTAGACCCGATGCCATGGAACACTGGAAAACTCACAAACTGGAACAACCCTGGAATCTGTGAAGCAACAGTAGATGAGATGATGACAAAATCTAGAAACCATGTATCTCGATGCCGATGCCAAACTGTGACTAAAACTCTTCCATCAGAAGGAGTACCAAAAATACTCTGGAACATTTACCATAAAAACATGGCCCTCAAACTGAGAAGGATCTAAACCAATGCGGATCAAGAAACATAATCTCTCAACTGAAGTATGAACCAATGAATCTGATATGTGTCAAGCAAGAGAAAAAAAGTGGCCAAAAGAAACTAAGAAACCAGATAACCCATGCGAGTTGCCAACAAATCAAGATGGATATGGAAATCAAAGTGCATGCACACTCTAATCAAATTATTATGCAAGAAACCCCCCTGATGGATTTATCTTAGTTCATTTATTACAATAACCCAATGATTGTAAAAGGAGAGAATGCTAAATGTGCATAAACAGAAAATAAGATGATGTGGTACTGAAATGAAGTGCAAATATTCAAGTTTCACCTTTCCAATTGCCAAAACATCCAAGTAATCTCCAAAACACTCATCGGGACAAATTTGGAATAATGATAAACTTGGGATAGATATAGAAAAAAGTGCATGGACGATAAAAGAGAGCTCCTCAATACCTTTCTAATGTCACAAAGAAGACGAAAATCAGAGATCGTGGCAAAAAGTTATGAGCTCGGAAGCCAAAAATGAACATATGACTTCAAACAGAAATAAATGTAGATAAACAAAAAAATACTGAAAAATAACCTACACCACTGGAAAGTGCTCGGAACCAACTTTTTGGTGATATCTCGTTTTCCCGATTTCGATATCGTATGCCCAAGTTATGACCAAAAGAAAAAAATTGCTCCTTGAAGGCAAACTGGGGTTAGGAGGGGCAAAAGAGGGCAGCACGACTAATGACATCATGCTGACATCAGCACTTCACGGGAAAAAAATTGATGGCCATTTGGCTGTCGAGGCAAAAAAATGCCCCCCCTTGCCGGTATATGCTGGAGCTTGCTGGAATATTCCATGTTTGCCTGCCAGAATATGCTCTGCCAACGAAATATTCCCTAGCCAGGTTGGACAGTGCACTGGCTCTTGGTCTTCAATAAGACTGATTGTTGGCTGAATGGGCCTGGCGGGGGTTAAGCTCTTACTGGTGGTGACTGGGCGGGCGGTAGCGACGACGGTGGTGGATTGGTGGCTGCCTGGCAACAGATCTCGTTATAACTAGAAGCGCCGATGCGAGGTTCAAAAAACACATTTTTTGATATGTTTTTTGATTTTTGAGCCTCGTACTACGTGCTGGGGAGGCCGTAGGCCCCCTAGGCAATTTTTTTTTGCCTTAAAAACAACTTTCACCAAAATCGACGAAATGAAAGGTGATCTTAGGGTTTTTGGCCACTGCGAACACGATGGTGACCTCCATTTCTGTTCAAACTGCTCCAAAAAATTGGCTACCTCTAGAACTTGCAAAAAATCTCCCAGCTTGAAACCCTCACAGATCTGGCAATGATGGCCAAAATATGCAAAACAAAAGCCAATCTTGACTTTTTCTAGCGCTCTGAATCCAATGGTGAAGCTCGATTTGATCCAAAATTCCTCATAAATGAACTCAAGACATGATACCCTTGAGGAATCCCGAAAGAACCCTACAATGATTTTCTCAAAAATCTAAGAAGGGGCTACAAATCAATGCTCTGATACCATGTTAGAAACCAAGATCAAATTTACAAACCAAAATATCCTTCCATAGAAGAGAAAAATAGAAAAAGTAGAGATATTGCAAAAAGATGTGCAACATAATATTATTCAGGTATTCAATAATTACAAGATATGATTTGCTTTATAAAAGCAAAGATGCATAACCCTAATCTTATCTTGAGTAACAAGATAGATCAACAAGATAAAAATGATAATTAATTAACCTAGGAAATAAATAGTTACCTAAGTAAAGTTATGCAAGTGTAATTAAATATTAATTACACTAACAAAAAAGTATTTAGATGTTTTAATCTCAACCGTTCATTAGTAAAAGAGATTAAGCACGTGGTTGCAAGCTTGGAAACTTAAATGGTGAGCATGTTAGGGTGTACGTATTCAATCTAAACCATTCCTTGCCAGCCTGCAACCATTGATCATATCCCAACAGACCCATGCGGGCAAGCGGGCTAATGACACGTGAATGTTATCAAACCTCGTGAAGCATGGTGGAGTCCACTAGATAGCAAGGAAGGCATTCCACATGGTGTAACCTTATTGGATTGATGGCGAGGTTAGTGTAAATCAAGATTTCAAACATGTGTGACTCCATTTGAGTTGTTCATCGATCCAATTGGATGCAAGATCAATAGTTGATATTCAAAATTGATCATGGGGTAGATGGAGCCATTATAGTTCACGTGAGCGAATAGTAATGGCAGATATGAAGCCATAAAACCAATTGAATGGCCTTTTTGCCATAAAGAAAAATATCAAACATGATGTGAAATCATAGAAGCATTTAAAAGCAATCAAAGATTTGTTGCATATTTTTTCAAGCTCTAGGCATCCATAATTAGGGTTTCTTTGCATATACAAACCAGTAAGTGAATATTACCCTTTGTGCACTAAATTTTCTTGTGAATTTTATGCAATTGCTGGTTCATCGAATTGAATTGTCAATTAGGGAATCTTTTAAGGTTTGACGTTTGTCAACCTATTTCCAATTGCTTCAAAATTGCTTTGCTTTTTTGAGTTAGCCTTAAGCTTTAGTTGCAATCAATTAAACCTTGGGTTGTGTCAATTTTTGATTTAATGGTGCCCCCAAAAGTTCAATCTTTTAGTTTAGACCAAAAGCCTAAAACAAGACCTTTGTTTCAAGATATACTAGACCTATTACCTTCTTCTACCACTAATAAACATATAGCTTAGCCTATGTTTCAAGTTCCTAGAGTTCCAAATGGCATTGTTGACATAAAATATGCCACTAAGGATGCCACATTACTAGTCACTAGGTGGAATCTTTTCACCTATTTATTTTGGAAAATGAAATATAAGGTCCCAATCAGCAACCCATGGAGGTTAGATACGGGAAAATTGGTTGTTCCCAATGTGTGCCCTAATATTGATATTCTAAATTCCATAGAAACTAATTATGACCTTGTTGTTTGGGTTATAAGGACACATTATGGTGTGGAAATGGTTGACATCACCATGTTAGGGTTTGTTAATGTTTTCAAATTGAATTTTGCAGCCAAGGAACCAATTGACTTGAAGGCATTTAAATCAGAATATGAGAAGATAAAACTAACTTATAGGGTGACACATTTAACTAATTTCATGGGGAGGGGAAATAATAGGGTCAAAATCAAATTGAATCCATTAGAAAAGGATCCCTTCCCAATTGAAAAGTTTGAGTTCTATTTCCAAAGAACCTTCTTTACCTTGTGTTATATTTTAGGGCTTGACCCTCCTACATGGATGCCAATAGCCTTCATGTATATGGTAGCCAACATCCAACACCCAATGGTCAATCGATTGTATGACTTTGCAACCTACTTATCATATGAAATCTACAAGGGATTGACAACTCTAAGGCTAGCGAGAATGGTGTTAGGTTTTGGTGGTACTCACTACTATTTCATATGTTTTTGTACAAGGGAGCTAAATATTTTGGTGAGGACATGAAATTAGAAAGGAAAGATGAAAATGGTGAAGACCTCCATGTCCAAGCATGGAAACATCTTCTAGATATGGATGATAAGGATTCTAGTTTTGTGGTTTTTTCAAATGCATTTAGTTCAAAGTTGAAAGGATATTTGGTGTTGGATCCACCTACGATCCCTATAGAGTTGCATGATTTTCCCAGACCCAAGAAAAGGAGGCCTAAGAAAGGTATTGAACATAACAAGGGAGATATTATTCCCTATCCTAATTGTACAATACTTAGAGTTTATGGCACCAATGCCACACCTCATGTCTACCGAAGGGATGTGCCACTGAGGATTGGTTTCCTTGAGGTCATGTGGAAATTGGGGAATGTTGAAGATACCGATCTGGTTGGGATGAAGAATTGAACTCTTTCTCCCACTTATATTATTTTATTTGATATTGTCATGGTTAAAGATGGATGGAAGAAGATTGTGCCTAAGATTAAAACTCTTGGAATGAAGTGTTGCAGACACAAAGACCATGATCTAGAGGGTTATATGGTGTGGTTAAACAACAAGATTAGAGGAGGAAAATTTTGGCATATTCTATTTTCATGAAGATGTGATCAAAAACATTTTTGATTTACCACTACAAGAGGAGAGAAAAATAAAATGGTTAGCCTTTATTAAATTGGACAAAGCAAAGCAAGATAGGGATCCCAAGTTTAAGGGGACATATTCTGATGTTAAGAATTATGTTGTGAGGATGGAAACAATATTGCCGAACTTTGATAGAGTGATAGGAATTAAGGAAGAAAGAGAGGTGTAGGATAAAGTAAAAGCACCCACGGGTGAGGAAATGCCATCATATCAATGATCTCCAATGTAGTTTGTATTCTCAAGGTGAAAGAGCACTATGAGAAAGGAGCAGATTACTCCCACTCCCACTCAGTCTGAAGGATCTAGGGTCTCTTCTCCTATGCATCACATGCCATCTCCTCCACCTATAAGACCACCATACCTACAAGTCATTGATCTTGACTCACCTCCAAGGAAGTCATCACCAAAAAGAAGAAGAATAGAACCATCAAGTAGTGCTACATCTCTTGGACTTATTGATTATCCTATTGACTCAGATGATGAAGTTATTGTTACCACTAAAGAAATGATGCAGGGTATGCTTTCACCCCCAAGGGAGGTAAATATATAAATTCAAAGGCTCAAGTTGAGAAAAAATAATCTTACTAGGGTTAATAATGCCAATGATGTTAGAGAGAAGGCATGTAATGACTTCGTGGATGATGACACTTTTGTGAAGACTAGTGCTTTCTAAGAGTTTTTTTGGAGAGTAAGAAGAGAAGAATATGGTGAAAGTGTGAAAATTGAAATGATTAAGAACCTATAGCTTCCAAGGAAGGCCATTGAAGATAACATTCTTGCACAGATGAAGGATAAGTACAAAGAACTAACACTTGTAGAAGGTAGGAAACTAATGCAAGTATGAAGGTGTTGTTATTGATGTCAATAGGATGTCTACAAGATGGTGTTGTCATTGATGTCAACTATATTCTAGGGAATTTTTTTTGCATGTTGAAGATGTCGAGGATATTGAGAAAATTGATAAAATAAGGAAATAGGGTGTTGTAGAGGTGTTTTGGTTTGCAGAAGTGTTATTGTTTTGCTTCAAATTTCTTCTAGGTTGTTCTCCTATAACATAACACGTATGCATTTCATAACACGTATGCGTTTCTAATATAGCCATTTTTTCCTAATTTGGTAAATACTGATAAAACACAATTTTTTTGCAACATTCCTTTTCTACAGTACGTACCAAAAGCGCCATTTTCTATGTTTTTTATTGCAAATTTGTCTTGTGCAGGGCATATTCTATTCAAATTGTTGGAAGAGACAAAGTGCAGGTTGAATTTTCTGAAGTGGAATAAAGTACACAAACTTTTTACAAGAAGATTTGGAAAAAGAGAATTTTTGGATGCATTCATGATGCTTTTGTACTTCAAAGTTTAAAGAAAAAAGGATCTTCATACTACATAGTTTTATTTGAATATTTGAAGGAGATAGCAATTTGAAAATAGGTTGTATTTGAATCATTTTTTTGTCATCAAAGAGGGTTTGGTAACCATGGGTGATAAGCAAAGACAAAGAAAAAGATGTAGAAAGTTAATGACACCCAAAGAAATTCAAGCAAATAGAGATATGGAGGCAAAAAGACAAAGGGATAGAAGAGAAAGGATTCATCAAATGAAAAATTTGCAAGCATCTAGTTCCAAGAGTGTTGAAGAGGAAGCCATGAATGATGAAATGAATGTAGATGATGCAAATGTGGAGATGGTGAATATGGAAGAAAATGCAATTATGGAGACAAACCCAACTATGCCTTCAACTTCAACTTTGAATGATGTGGAAATAGTACCTATGCAAACAACTTCTGGTATGTCTTCAAATCCACCTCCCAATGATATGGAAAATGCACCTATTCATACAATCCATCTAGGTATGTGCTCAAACCCAAGTTTTGATAATATTGATATTGCTTGTTTAGATGAAGTTGGATACACCATTAATGATATCAATAATTCTAGGGTTGAAACAACGCAAAAAAAATAAATGATGAAATTATATCTGATGAGAATGCAAGTGAGAGTGAAACTCCTCATACTAATGAAAATGTGAATGAAATCCCTTTTACACTTGAAAATGAAAATGAAACCCCTTGTGTGAAAAAATGAAACCCCTTGTATGGATGAACCTGAAAAATGTTTTTTTTACAATTGAAAGAGATGTGATAGATAAAATTCATGGTAAAGTTTCTTGGAGACAAATTAGAACTTATGGAAATAGAATATATAAAATGTTTTTTTATAGAAATAAATTAGGATTCTAATGTCAACTCATGGTGCATTGATGATAATGTCGAAAATGAGAATAGTGATGAAAAAATTAGGTGTTTTTGTAAAACCAAGAAAGAAAGATGATTCAGTAGAACAAGTCATATTTAGTGTTGCTAATGCTATTAATTTTATAGGTAAGAAAAGTTGATCAAAAGATAAGAATGCGGCTAGTCGTGCAATAACAACTGCTCTAGTTGATAAAGCAACTTCAAATAAAAGAATGTTAAGTAAGATTAGTAAATGTATAAATGTAAATCCTAGAACTTTGATAAGAGCTGCTAAAAGAAGAGAAAGTATTGAAAAGGATCCAATTAATCAATGTTGGAGTTTTAGTGGTAGACTCCCAAGATCATACATGAAATTAACTAATGAAATTAAATCTTTAATCATTTTTTTTTTGCATGATAATACAAGAGTATCACCTAACATTATAGATGTCTTAAAATTAAAGGTGGGTTCCAAAATTCGTGAACCTCATCCAAAGCATCTCTTAGATATGACTCAAACTGAATTATATAAAAAAAAATTAGATGTTTCAATCTTACCATTGAATATTAATATAAGTCAAAGATCATTCAAAAAGTGTAAACCTTGGTATGTTAGAATTAATAAGCAACAAATCTCTTGTTGTTGTAAGACCCATGTACAATTTTATTATTATTATGATAGTTTTCAATATATACAATGCACTTTGCATGCTAACCAAATTATGTAGGACATTTTTGGTATTCATATGCCACCTGAAAGAATCAAAGATTTTATTGCAGGTTTATTTGTGAACCCTCTAATGAAAACTTATTTTATTTAAAAGCATGTATTTCTGGAGAATGCGATAGATGTAACTTTTCATTATTAGGAGAATGTATGCATGAAAGTAGTTTAGATGAATTTGGACAACAATTAGTGGATGTAAAAAAAATAAAAAATGTTGAGTATTCTTTAAAAGATGGAAAAACTAGAAAACGTTGTGAGCTAATTGTGGAAAAATTTAGTGTGCATGCATTTATTAATGAATTTAAAGATAAGATTCTACCTAAATATGTTCAACACTCTCAGTATGATCATTGGCTTGATAATCAATTTCTTTTATGTAAAAACACATTCCCAATTGGAACTATATTGTCAGTTGTTGATTTTGCTGAAAATTATACTCTTGCTCCACAAGAAGAAATTCAATCGTAGTATTATAATTCAGTGCAAGTAGCTATATTTGTTCACATTGTTTATAGACATGCAGATGATAGTACAAAAGATAATAGATTTTTTTTGAGGGAGTACCATTTTTATGTAAATGATAATCAATTACATTCATTTGAGTTTGTTCAATATTGTTTTGATATATTTATAAAAATTCAAAAGAGAGAGGAATTCAAATGCTAGAACATCTCATATGGTCGGATAATTGCACGGGTCAATTCAAAAATGCTAGAATGTTTTACTGGTTATGCATACTTCATAAAGAAAATAATATCCAACACATATGGATTTTTTTTTAAGTTGGCCATGGTAAGGGAGAACACGATGGAGCAGGTGCATGTGTGAAAAGAGCTCTTGCTAGAGAGCAACTAAAATTTGAGGATGCTACAAAATTTAGAGATGCACATGCAATTGTAGATTGGTGCAATACCAAATTATCTACAAGAACAAGTGAGAGCTCAATAATTCAACGCTTCTTTTTGTTAGTTGAAGAAAATGATATTTTTTCTTGACAAGATTGTGAAACAATTAATGGATCTGCAAAATGGAACTTGTTTAAGAGTTCAAATGCAAACACATGGAGAATATGGACAAGGGAGTTGGCACACTTTTGTCAATTTTGTATTGTAGGTGATTGGGAGGCATGTGAAAATACAGAATGGGTTGAGCAATGGCAACAAAGACCCTTAATGCCTACATCGACACATGTTCAACATGAAATGACAATTGAAGATAATCAAGTGTTCACATCAGATGATTATGATCATGTTTTGAATCTTGTAAAAGAAGGTACATTATTTATTGAGTTGAATTTTATATGTATACATGTTTAATATATGTGAATTAAATATAAGTCACTCTTTATTGAAATTTTTATTTTATTTTTGTCGGACATGTGTATGTTGTTGTTGCACTTGAGGGGAATGAAGAGGAGACTGAGTACTGGTTGGCTAGATGTGTTGAGAGAAAACATAAGTTGGTACATCCTAGAGTGGATGACAACTTTTAGTATCCAATTGGTTTAGTGGTTGTTGTTGGCACATGGCTTCGAAAATACTTGATGAGAAAGAATGGCTTGCCTGCATTTGAAGATTATGAAAGACACAAGAAGATTATACATTATTCGCATTTCATTTTGGAAACCAATATAAAAGTAGTTAGATATCAAGGGAGGCTTGCTAATAAAGTTTAATGGAAACTTTCAATGGATGATCATGAGACAATCATAGATGCATTACAAAAAAGAGAGGATGCAAATGGTACAACTGAGTAAATAAATATTGGTAAGTATATAGTTGTATATATATTTAATTGATATATATATTTGTCTTTAATAGTCATTTACTAATTAAATTTTTATATCATTTTTTGTTTCAGGTCTCCCAAAATTAGATGCTTTACAAAAAAGAGAGGAGATACATATATTACAATGGAATTCAAATCTAGAGACAGGTAACTATATATATAGTTCTAGATACATTTAATTGATAGTATAAATATAAAACTAAATTTAATTCATTTCATTTTATTAAAAGTTTATAATTGATTTCATATCCCCTTAATCCATTCTCTTAAAACCCCTTAAGCCATCCTCTTATGTACCATTAATCCATCCTCTTGCATCCCCTTAAGTCTCTCTATTAATTCCCCTTAAGCCATTCTATTAGGAAACCTTAATCCATATCCTCATATATCTACCCTTAATCCATCCACTTGTATCCCCTTAAGTCACTCTCTCAACACCCCTTAAGCTATCCTCTTAGGACCCCTTAATCCATATCCTCATATACCTACCCTTAATCCATCCACTTGCATCCCCTTAAGTCACTCTCTAAACACCCCTTAAGCTATCCTCTTAGGACCCCTTAATCCATATCCTCGTATATCTACCCTTAATCCATCCACCTGCATCCCCTTAAGTCACTCTCTCAACACCCCTTAAGTGATCCTCAGGACCTCTTAATCCATATCCTCGTATATCTACCCCTAATCCATCCACCTACATCCCCTTAAGTCACTCTCTCAACACCCCTTAAGCTATCCTCTTGGGACCCCTTAATCCATATCCTTGTATGTCTACCCTTAATCCATCCACTTGCATTCCCTTAAGTCACTCTCTCAATACCCCTTAAGCTATCCTCTTAGGACCCCTTAATCCATATCCTCGTATATCTACCTTTAATCCATCCACCTGCATCCCCTTAAGTCACTCTCTCAACACCTCTTAAGGGTTTAGGGTTCATGAGATGCTTAGAATAACAAATCTATATAGGTTAATGGTTTAGGGTTCATCTCCTAGTCTCTAGGTCATATGGTTTAGGGTTTAGGGTTTGTAGGGTTCATGAGATGCTTAGAATAACAAATCTATATGGGTTTTAAGGGTTTAGGGTTTATGAGATGCTTAGAATAACAAATATATATGGGTTTTAATGGTTTAGGGTTCATGAGATGCTTAGAATAACAAATCTATATGTGTTAATGGTTTAGGGTTCATCTCCAAGTCTCTAGGTCATATGGTTTAGGGTTTATAATTTCTAGGGTTCATGAGATGCTTATAATAACAAATCTATATGGGTTTTAAGGGTTTAGGGTTCATGAGATGCTTAGAATAACAAATCTATATGGGTTAATGGTTTAGGGTTCATCTCCCATTCTCTAGGTCATATGGTTTAGGGTTTAGGGTTTTTAGGGTTCATGAGATGCTTAGAATAACAAATCTATATGGGTTAATGGTTTAGGGTTCATCTCCTAGTCTCTAGGTCATATGGTTTAGGGTTTATGGTTTCTAGGGTTCATGAGATGTTTAGAATAACAAATCTATATGGGTTTTAAGGGTTTAGGGTTCATGAGATGCTTAGAATAACAAATCTATATGGGTTAATGGTTTAGGGTTCATCTCCCAGTCTCTAGGTCATATGGTTTAGGGTTTATGATTTCTAAGGCTCATGAGATGCTTAGAATAACAAATCTATATGGGTTTTAAGGGTTTAGGGTTCATCTCCTAGAATTTATGTCATATGGTTTAGGGTTTAGGGTTTAAAGTCATTCTCTCAACTCTCCTTAATCCACAATCTTGCATCCCTTAAGTCACTCTCATAATTCCCCTTAATCCATCCTCTTAGGGCCTATTAAGCCATATCGTAAGGTTCATGACATGCATCCCCTTAATCCACTATCTTACATCCGTTTAAGTCATTCTATCAACTCCCATTAATCCACCCTCTTACATCCCTTTAAGTCATTCTATCACCTCCCCTTAATCCACCCTCTTACATCCCTTCAAGTCATTCTATCAACTCCCCTTAATCCACCCTCTTGCATCCCCTTAATCCACTCTCTTACATCCCTTTAAGTCATTCTATTAACTCCCCTTAATCTACCCTCTTACATCCCTTAAAGTCATTCTATCAACTCTCCTTAATCCACCCTCTTGCATCCCCTTAATCCACTCTCTTACATCCCCTATATCCACCCTCTTGCACAATCCCCTCTTCAACTCCCTTAATCCTCTTTAATCAATCCATCCCTTAATCTTAATCCCTTTAAGTCATTCTATCAACTCCCCCACCCTCTTACATCCCTTCAAGTCATTCTATCAACTCCCCTTAATCCACCCTCTTGCATCCCCTTAATCCACTCTCTTACATCCTTTTAAGTCATTCTATCAACTCCCCTTAATCCATCCTCTTACATCCCTTAAAGTCATTCTATCAACTCCCCTTAATCCACCCTCTTACATCCCCTTAATCCACTCTCTTACATCCCTTTAAGTCATTCTATCAACTCCCCTTAATCCACCCTCTTACATCCATTCATTCTATCAACTCCCCTTAATCCACCCTCTTGCATCCCCTTAAGCAATCCTCTTAAAGGACCCTTAAGTCATATCCCCTTACATACCCTTAATCCACAATCTTGCATCCCTTAAGTCACTCTCATAATTCCCCTTAAGCCATCCTCTTAGGACCCGTTAAGCCCCTAGGGTTCATGACATGCATCCTCTTAACTTGCCATCCTCTTAACTCCACTTAAGGCATTCTCTTAAGACACTACTTAAGCTATATATCCTCTTAGGTCCCCTTAATCCATCCTATGGCAAACATCATTTGAATTTGAATGGAATTTACTATATATTATTCTTTTCTTGCATGAATTTTTTACTTAAATGTCTCATAAAAATTATAGTTAGGTTACTTACATTAATTATTTTTGCAGGTTCTCATCAAGTCGGTCTACCATGTGATTATCACTGAAAAAATTATTATATCGAGAGACTGTAAATATCAATTTTTGGTCTTCACATAAAAGTTGATAAGCTTTAATTGTATCTACGTGCACATATATGTTTCATCATGTTATGTAGTTGTATTAAACATCAATATACATTATATATGTTTGTTTGATGTATGAACTTCAATGAGCTTATTAGTCACTTTTAAAATATCTTGTTCCAATTTTATAGATTATACATTTCATGTCTTGTATTTACAACATTGTATATAATAGTTCAATTGTATAGATTATACATTTTATACATACAAGGAGATAGATTTTTGTTTATTGATTCAAATATTTGCTAGAATTGGAAAATAGCTAAAATTACCTATCCTTAATTTATTATGTACATATTATCTAAACTATTTAAGGAATGTTTTAATTTGTCACCTAACCATGTGATAAATTATATATATGAAATTTGATTCTAGATAAGAATTTATATAGTGCATGTATTACTTGAAAATTAGATAATTTATATCTATACATACATGAGTGCATATAATCATCAAAATGAACATAACACGATCATAATTGACTGCATATATAATCATCATGTATTAAAGTTAACTAATATAAATAAACATAAATATGATAATAACATGTTCAAAATAAAACTAGAGATAGATAGTCCATAAAATTTATATGTCAAGATGTATATGTCAAGTCCAACACATATATTTAAATAAAACTCTAGAGATCTATAGTCCATAAAATTTAAAACCATCTAACTATCAGGCTAATCGGTCATATCAAGTCTCCTCTTTGTTCCATGTCAACTAGATGTACCCACATCATGCTGGAAAAGAGTACAAGAAACTTAAAATTAGATTTAAAGTTATTTAGAAATTTTGATATAATTAAACATATTTAAACTTGAAAATATAAACTTTTAGATAAAACTAAATTTAATTAAATATATCTAGTAAACATAATAAAAATGATTTTTAGTATGCATAAATTACCATATAATCATGTGAATCTATTGGCATATTTTGTTCAACGGGTAGCATAATTGTCAATTGAGAAGATCCAAATGCCTGATCTACTATATCCTGCATATTCATATAAAGCAAACAATATGTTAAAACCTTGAATATTTATATATTTAAAAGGTCCGTAAAAATTGTATAGGAGATTTAGTAAAGTTTACAACCTCGAATGATATGACCTCATGATCATGCACCTGAGATTTCCCATGCATAAATGCTAACGACGTCTCAGGTGCGCCCGCCATGGGTATCTCATGAAATCCCTGCATGTATAGATGTACAATAGTTTGTATAGATCATTCACACATGTGTATGTAAATGAACAAATTAAATTAGATCTATGATGTGTATTTAATTTAAACTTAACAAACTTTTGAAAGCACACACCTGAGCTGATGATGTCTCAGGAGCGCTCACCATAACTTGTGGTTGGTCAGTACTAGGTATCGTATGACCTCCCTGCATCTAGATATAATATTATATTATATCAATTCACACATGTGTACAAATTAAAATTAAAAATTAGATATATCCACACAAATTATTTAATATATATTGGTTCAAGTACTTGTCCAAAAGGTGAGCCATATCTACAACACTCAACATATAGACACGACGATCATATTGAGTTTTAGGCATCATGTGATCATGCATCTACACCAAACACTTATTGAATTAATATTATATTATATATATAGTTTGATGTTATTATTTATATGAATTTTTCACATTTCTAACTTGAATTAAATTTAAGTTTAAAAGATGAACATACCTATGTAGGATGATCCTCATATAGTAAATTCATGTATGACTCCATCCTAGATGCATGTGGGTCACTTGAAGTGGATGCCTGAGTATCCCTATAGCTCGATCCTCCATTCTCTCTATTGGCCACTTCAGTCGCTGCGTGTGTAGTCTAATGAGTCAGATGTCCTGAAAGTGAACTCAATGCTCCTAATGTCGATAACATGGTTTGCTGTTGAAATACAACGAGAACACTAGGAGAAGGAGGAGGAACAATAGGAGAAATTAGAGCATTTCACTGAGAATCGACATGTCCTCCTAGTCTATGTTGGGGCATGCCACACCCAACTCCTTGAAATGACCTCATATCAAAATAGTTGGGTTTTCTACCCAACTCAAACTTAGCCCATAACTTTCTCAAAAAGTATAGGGGCACCTCACAGTTGCCATGTGGTGGATTATCAAACACCATCCACCATCTATCCCAAAAATGTGTAGCTATTTGCGGGTGCCTACACCATCAAATTGAAATTTGTTTTTTGGTTGGAGGAATTGGTTGGTTTGTTTGGGGGTTAATAAAATATTGGCACATGGCTTGTTTAGTAATTTTAAGGTCATTGATTTCTTTTTAGGACAATCCATTTGCATAGAATTGTCTCCTCTCTTCTCTCCATTGATGGAACCTATCTAGGTCTGCATCAAAGGATCAAACATAATCGATAATAGTTTGCATTGTAGATGAAAACCGTGCAAGATGGGGAGGGATTCTAGGCTAATTTTTTATCAGATATATATTTGCTTGACTCACAATAAGGTTTGCTTGGATGCTCTCTCTTAATTGATCCTCATCTACTACAGGGGGGTGGGGAGTTACATAGTGGAGAGTTTGGAGGTGTGGGGTTTTGTTATGGTGGTGGATCTGGATGAATTTGTGGATCAGGCATAAAATCCTCTAAATTAAATTCTAGATCCATGAGAGCAATTAAATGGAAACTGCATGTTAAACAATAAAAAAAAAATATCAACAAACTAATTAAATAATGCACAAAATTTGAAAGTTATTTAAAAATCACATTGAATGTGCACAAATTCAAAATACATTTCATTTAAAGACCATTTGATTTATAACATCAAAAAATCCATAACATTAAAAATCCATAGCATGTACACACATTAAATTGAGTCTAGTGTGTGGTTGTTAATATGAAGGGTAGAAATGAAATTATGGGGTTTTATTAGAACCCTATTCAAATGCATACACTATGTCATTGGTTTATTAAGTGAATCCCCTAAAAGAAGGCCCCATAAACTTATTTTTAGCTAAATATCACTTGATAATTAAACTATAGCCAAATTTGATGATCTATACAATAATTGATTTATTTAAAAATAAATAAAACCACATGGATTAAGGTAAAGAATTAAGATTTATTTAAATAAATCACCATCAAGGTAAATACTTAAGATTAAGGTAAAGGACTAAAGAATGAAAAATAAGACACATGTAGATATATAACTTTGATTTTTCAAATTGGGTGTTAAAATAGGAGGTTAGGGGTTGTTTAGAGTGCCTTCTATTACATATATAAAGGTGGAAAAAGAGAAGGAAAGGTCCCCAAGCTAATTTAGGTTATGAACAACTCAAGAATGAGTGTCAAAATGGGTAAATGATGAAAACCATGTAGTTTAATTCAAGTAAAAATTATACTAGATTCTATTTATATATTAGGATTATTGTTAGACAAGAGTGCTCAATGGAGCTCATAAATATCAAGCCTATCATTAATTAACTAATTCATTAATAAGTAATTTATTCTTCTAAGTTTTTATGGGTCTAGAGCTTTATCTTTTGGGGCGAGGGGAAGTTTACTCATAGGTGTGGTTGTTTCCCAACAAGAGTATATCTATAGAGATAAGGTATATCGAACAAGAATACATGTAAATTAATCAAGTATGACATAGAATTTAATTTAAAAATTCGATGACATAAACTGATTTATCTAAATTTTCAAATTTCATGATAAGAGACACAAGTTCTCTATAGTGGGACAAAGTAGTTAAGAAGAAATTATAAGTTTAACAAGTTAACATTAATTCATAATCCCATTCATTATTTTCAAAGAATACTAAAGATAAGAATGAAAAATTCATAGAATACATGTTCAAAGGGACACATAGATATATGCTAGTGACCTAATTGCAATGTACATAATAAACAAAGATGAGCTTGAGTTCTATTCACCAAATTTTGAGAACTTGTTTGATCCCCTTAAGAAATGTCATATTAGGACCCCTTAAGACGTCGATTTACGGTTTAGGGTGATAGGATGGCTTAAGGGGATCTATGTCTAGTAAGGTCTTAGGAAAAAATGATCCATGGCTTAAGGGAATAAAATTTGGTGGAGTTGCCTAAGGAAACCAAATTTCATTTTAAGGTCCTACGACAAAATGAATGCTTTGGGGTTTAGGGTTTAGATTTAGAGATTTGATGACATGATTTCAACATATCTATATGTCAAATAAAAAATGTAAGAAACCTCCAAGGAGCCCAAATTTATGACACTACAAAATGTGATAAGGATGTTTTATAAATTGGTCATTGAAGTGTAGCAATAACTGAAAAATCCTAATGTGAATTATTCGTAGCCTCAATCTCAATCTCAATCTCAATGAAAACTGCCTCGAATCTAGGTAACATTTCCTGGATACTTCTAAAATTATGTGAAATATTAGGGTTTTAGGTTTATGTTTAGGGAAAATAGGGTTTTATGCTTATGTTTTAGGGTTTAGGTCGAAGGATTAACTGGGTAAATTAGTTTTTAGGGACCTATGTTTTTTGGAACCTAGAGTTTCTAGGGTTTTGATTTCTAATTTTTAAAAATGTGTCCAATTTAGGTTTAGTTTTTATGATTTTCGATTTACAATTTAATGTTCTTTGTTTCGTTGATGTTTTTGGTTTTTTAAATGCAATTTAAAAACTATAAAATATTAAACAAAAACAAAATAAAAAAACATAAACAAAATACCAATTACAAAACAAAAACACAAGATATAAAGCAAAAAAAAGGAAGAATTCAACCAACCTGGAGGTCATTGAGGTTGCTTGTGTCGACGGGAGGAGGTGGCAATGGAAATTTTCTTTGATTAGGGCCTTTGAAACACGTACACGATTTGGTCTCCTCTTCTTTGACGCGAACAAAACTTGTAGTTAAAATGAATACACAGTTGCTAATTTTAAAAAAATAAATACATCTAAGAAATGTGTATGCATTCATAACGCGTACGCATTTTGAAATGCGTACGCATTTGCAGCTCACGTACCCTATGCAGAACACATATGCGTTTGGATTTAGGCTCAGGTACCCAATCCATAACGCATATGCATTTTTTGAAAACATGTACGTGTTTTGTGCAATTTTTTTTGTTTTGGCCAAAACTTCCTCTCTTTGTGTACCCAACTTCTTGATTTTACCCTAAAGATCTACTTTTGTGACTTGGATATGTTGGTAAGATTTGTTCAGAGTTTCTATATCTAGAATTTGGCTTCTAGATCGTTGGTCAGAGAAAGTTGTGTTCACCAGTATGTGAACTAGTTTTGCAGTGTTGTACAAAGGTGTCTAGGAGAAATGTATTTTCTCCACATTTCTTTGTAGTTACTTTTCAGGACTTGTGGTTCTGAAGGAAAGATAATGGTGTTATTCTCTTGTTTTTTTCAAGAGGATTTGTGGTTGGGCACATTGGAAGAAAGTCTTTTGAGTTATAGAGTATTGTAGCATCTAGTAGTATTTTCTAGATAAATAGTATGATTATAATCTTCAAGTGAATTTTTTTGTGAAGGAAGTTGTTGGTTTTCAAGATGATCTTGGATCATGTTCAAGTGAATTTTTTTGTCTAGAAGTTTTGGATTGATTTAAGGAAGCACATACTTAATGTTTAATGTGTTTTCATGGGTAACGACCGACTTGGTTTCTACACTATATTCAAAGATGTTCAAGTATTAATGAAGGAATAGCGTGACATGTGAGATTTAATTTGGGCCCTAGTTAAGTGTTTCTTTGGTCCACTTTCATTCCTATCCATTGCGGGAATGTTTAGTTGCCAACCTAATTTGAATTTGTAAGTATAACAGATAGTTGTTGACCTTGGATAAGGTTTTCAAGATTGAGGATGCTATAAATAAGTGTGGTATTGTTGTGAGAGGCAAGAGAGAAGAAATATAGATTTGATATTGATGTGAGTAATGTGTGTGATGTGATTTTGATCAGAATAGTGCAAACTTCAAAGTGTTGGACTACTAAATGCAGTGAGTTGAAGGTGTCCACAATATTTCAAACAAGGTCATGAAGGTGTTGGAGCATTTGTGGTAGATTCCTTGTTGCACTGAAATTTTTTTCTCTATGTAACATTTCTCTTCTATCTTCTTGTATTTATTTTTGTGGCAGTGAGCCTTGGATGTGAGCCTTTTTGGATAGTGTGTCTTATTCTGGAAGTGAGCCCTGGATGTGAGATTTTTTGGATAGTGTGCCATGTTCTGGATGTGAGCCTTTTTGGATAGTGTGTCCTATTCTATAAGTGAGCCCTTGTATTGGTTTTTAAATTACTTGTATTGTGAGCTAATCCTCACCATGGTTTTCCCTCATTGGGTTTTCCACGTAAATCTAGTGCTATCTTGTGTATGGTGTTGTTATTTCATTTTCTGTTATTTGCATTTCATGTTTAATCACTTTAAAAAAATAGGGGTTTAATGAATGCATGTGGATTTGATTGTTGTTGAGGGTTTTGATGTTTTAATTTTCTACAAATGATTCACCCCCCTCTCAGTTGTCTTGTTCATTCAACAAAAAATTGTCAGAGAAAGTGGAGTGCTACTTCTACTTGAGTGGGACATGGAATCCGCCATAGCCTTTGACATAGTAAGGAGACACAATACTCCTATTTTTTCCACCAAGGAGGAAGCAACACTATTTTGCATGGGTCAACTTTTAGTCCACAATGGGACATAGTGGCCATTTGGGCCCTATCCCCAAACACAAGCAAACTTGAAGTTGTAGAGCCAACAACTGATTTGAGAGGTGGGCTAATAATAGAGTGTCTAACACTCCAGTAGTAGAGGCAACCACATTGGCTGTGAATGTGGCCTAGTTCACTAAGACTATTATGGAATCATTACAGTAGGAATGTGATGCAAAGAATAAGCAATACAATGACTTGGTGATTGCATATAATAAAGATGAGCAAAGAATTACATAATTACAGTTGGAAGTTGCAATGTTGAAGGAGAAATTGCAATCATAACAATCCATAGCTCTAGCACAAGTCAATGTTACCCTTTCTCCTCAATCTCCTCCAACTCAATCACCACCTCTTGCTCATTCTCCTCCCCCAACTTCAAAAAAATTAGTTGTATATAATCTAGATAATGTTCCCATTGCATATCTCACTCTAAGTACATCAACTATAGCCCCTCCAAAGGAAGTGACCAAGGAGGAATTGATACAAAAAATTAAGGTTTTTGAATTTTTTTTGGGTTGTATAATGATAATAATATTTTTATTATCACTAATGTATTGGGACATTGTTTATCCAAAGCAATAAAAAGAGTGAGAAGTGTGCACTCTAACTATTCTTTGATGTTTCAATCAATAAATATGTTGGATAAGGATAGAGCCATTTCTCTCCCTTTGATGCAAACATGGGTTCCCAAATTAAGTTTATTGAAAAACATGGTTATTGGGTCCACCCATGACCAAAATAAGCCACTAAAAATAGCTCTAACTTATAAAATAGTGAAGGAGATAATTGATTACCAAGGATTGGTAGACCCCTTGGAGAAAAGGATTAAAGCATTGCTACAAAAGTTTGATGAGAGTGATCTTGGCCTCTTGCCAGACATTATCAACAGTAAAGGAGGTGTTAAGACCTATGAGCAGTGAAGAGGTCACATGGATGTAGTCATCAATGTTGAGGCCATCCTAATCTATGAAAAGGAAGATGTGAATATGGCTATGTTAAAAGATAATATGAATAAGTTGTCAGATACTAGCACCTTTTTGAAGGAATTTGATAAAGATGCCACATAGATAATGGTAAAATATGGTCCTTATAGAGCTAATCTAGATGAATTTATGGCCTTCAATTTTCTTACTGAGGAGGACTATACAACATGGGATAGCAAGTACAATAATATTCCAGACTTCTAATCCTTTCCAACAGTAATATGTCAATATTTTTGGTCTACAAGTGACATCTCCAATAGTCTACAAAGTCTTCAAGAGGCGTCAACAGGTGTTTTTTCATTTTTTACACGTGAAGTTTTGTCTTCACATGCCAACTCAATTTCTATAGGCAACCTTCAAAGATAAATGAAGAAAGGAGTGGCAAAGTATCTCAAAGGGACAAAGAATTTCAAATGTAAATATAATGGTTTTGTCCTTGAAATATTCCCATATTTTGAAATGTAATTGTGATTGTCAAATGAAAATGTGACAAGTGTACATTGGCCTAAAGCTTGTTTTGCTCCCTTATTTCTATAAAAGGGAAATCAAGGCCAATTACATGGGTTTTTGATCGATCCCCAAAAGAAATTTTGTAACAAACAATACAAGGAATATAATTTGAGTTTGTATTTATGAGTTTAAGTCTTTAATTTCTGCAAGTTTCATGTTGTATAACAATACTAGTATCTGAATACAAGAATGATATAATTCTCAAGCCACTTCTCTCCTTGTGTATTATTTATATGAGTTATCAATGAAAATGATCAAAAGTCTTTTCAACGATCTTCGTTGTGTTCCAATGAATGTATGATTTTATATTTGTTCTAATTCAAGGAATTAGTTATATCACTTTGATAGAATCATAGATTTATATAATTTGAGTACGAGGATATGCTAATGAGTTTTGGTTTTGGATATTTGAGTATAATGCTGTAGTGTAGTGTTGTCATAGCTCTATGATGCTAAGTTTTAAGATGTTATTCATCAGGGTTTGTGTTGAATTGGATTCCATACCCTAGGTTAAGGCACTAGTCTAGGATATGGACTTACATTGCATATTTATGATCTTTCACAAACACTACATCAAAAATCATTAAATCTTTAATTTCTTGTTGAAATGTATGTCAAGTTGAAGTCTATCATGCTCTACTGCTTATGAAATGATTAATGTGTAAAGGATTTGCTAGATCTTTACATTCATTGAATTGTCAAGCAACTATGTGTAGAGATTATTTGTTATTTACAATGTATAAGGTTAATTGGCACAAAGGATCTTAATTATTTTGTTTGGGATCACCCTCTCTAGTTTTTCAGAGCCCAAAGTGAAGGAGGAAAGTTAATATAGCTTTCACTCAGTTTTTGGAAAATCCCTCCAATTATTGGAAGATGGCAATTCCATAGGCTATTTGAGAGATCAGTTTGGTATTTAAAAAACACCAACACAATCATCCTTGATGGAATTCATCTAATGGACTATGTAGAAAAATAGTTGCCTCCAACATTCCTTGTCCTACATACACCACTACAACCTAATTATTTGGCCCATGTCTCCCCTATGGTTATTTTTCCTAATTATAATATCAAGCTATATAATATTACATTCTCAATCACTACAACCATGTAATTATTTCATAAATAGGATTTGGCACAAGCAGTGTAATTTATTGCTATAGCTACACAAACATGCTCTCCATAATCCAAGACCTATTAATAACTTCTTAGTTCAATTGAAGGATTAATGTAATTTATTGCTATAGCAGTGTAATTTATTGCTATAACTACTCAAATATTGAAGGAAACACAAATATCCTTGCATGGTGCTCTATTTTTTACATGTATGCCCTTGTGAAAAAATCTTATGGTTGTGACTCTTTGCCTTGAACTGTGGTATTCCCTTGCATCCATACCACTACTATCATCTTGAGTATCTTTCCTCTTTACATAGGACTGCCATATGCTATTTTGGGACTATCATATGGTAATTTTACTATAGTATTTAGCATCCATACCATGTTTTCAAGTTTTCTTCTTCTATATCTTGGCCACCCCTTCAATCTTTGAAACATATTCTATGGTTGAAACCCTTATCCTCATAGTCATAGGGATTGTCCTTGACTATTTCCCCTTCATAGTAAACCTTCACTGTCTTTCATGTTTGCAATCTTTGCTTTCACTATAGTTATGATGTATAAGCAATGTCCTTCATATTTAATTCATCTTCATGCTTTGAAACTCATCATTTGTGCATATCTTATTGAAGTCTACCCCTTTGAGGGACTTTTAACCTTCAAATCATGCCGGGAGTCTTTTTTTTGACATTTGTCATGGCATTTCATTGTAAGACTGTGACTGTCCTCTTTCTTTTTCATGCTTACTCTACCCTAAGATAGTCCCTTCATCTTGACATTGTTACCCTCTGTAGGCCATGAAAGAATTATTGTCAAGAGAAATATTGCAAATATAAAAGAATTTTGTACAGGATATTAAACCACTGAAGTCCACTATAATAATGTCTTACTACCTTTTTAATGTGGTAGTCAACAAAAATAATAGTTGGCAACCACACAAGGTCAAAGTTTGAAAGCTCAATTTTGATGGCATTAACAAAGGTCGATTAAATGCTTAAGATTTATTTTGAGATGGAAATTTAGAAATATCTAGCATGTTTACACTACTCATGATTCTCAAGAAGGGGAGTGTTGCAAAATTTAATAAGAATCCAAGCACAAGCTTAAATCTAAATGATTGAAAACTAGTTATACAAACTACACACAAACAACTATGAAGAATACAAATACCAACTATATTCCAAGATTGAGCATGTCAAAAAATATATAATACATGGGAGTGCACACAAATATATAGATGCGTAAATAAAATAGATGACTTTTCCAAAATTTAATGAGTTTACCTCTCAAATCATTCACAATCAAGAGGTGAGCTAACTCAATCTAAAAGGTCAAGAGTTGAATTGTCAATCAATAGATGAGTTAACTAAATATGACTAAGACAAAGGTGGATTTGACCAATCAAATGTGACACTCAACTACAATCAATCAAGGAGCAATGAGATAATAATAGAACTTATGCACCTCAATTTAAAGTGAACACATCCTTGTTAACAATTTATGAGAATAATTGTATATTTTTAGTATCCTAAACAAAGTTATTAATAGGTGCAATATTACATTGCACAAAAATTATTGAGCCCAATAAATAAACTTATTATTGAGCTTATTACAATCAAGAGCATTATTAAAACTCAGTCATAAGTCTTTTATCTTTCAAATATTTAGGTCTTCAATTGATCACAAATTACAAAGATATTATGCATAGACTGCCTATCACTTCACAAGAAACCATCACTATAAGATTTTCCACTATACCATTCAATGTAGTAAATCTCACATTACCATATCTCTGCCCTCAAATAATCTCCTTGATTATATGACTACCTTCCTTTGGATCTTTGCATAGTCATAGGGCTTCCTTCCTTTGTCTTGATATATCTAAGGTAATGATCAAAACCTTTACCTCTCAATGATAATAGCTTTTGATAGGAGTTAGAAGCAGATTTTGAATGCTCCTCATGGCATTAAACCAATATCTTAGTTAAATTTTCAAAGAGACCCTTGTTACTCTTTTATACCTTTTTTACTACTAGCCACTAATCTATGAATTCTCAAAATATGGTTTTTTGGGGAAAAACATAATAAACTTTTTTAATTATCCTATATATAGTGGCATGTTTTCTATTTTAGTTTTTTATAGATTTTATTACACCTACTCCAATCTCTTCTTTTTGTTAAGTTTCTCCAATGTTTTTTATTTTGTACACTTGCTCTAATCTTTTCTTTTTGGAATATGTAATAAGGAATAAAATGTTCTTATGTTACATCTTGTTTAAAGCATAACTTAACTTATTTCAATTTTCTAAAAATAATAGAAAATAGGTTTTAGGTTTGTGAAGTGTTAAGGAATCAAATCATTTAGTGATATCTTGTTTACCCTTCATCTTGTTTTCATTTTTTAGTTATTTCCTTCAACAAATTAGTTTATCATAATATTATCTTATTACTTTTTGTAGACACTTAAAAATGTCCCGAGTATCATAGATCCTAATTTCACTTACTAACACCATTTCTCTCTTATTTCACCTAATTCATCTATTTAATTAAATATTGTCCAATGATTTAGTTAAAATCACTTTTTCTCCTATTAATTGAATAATTAATTTTATTTGATTAATTCATCACCTTCATGCTAATGATTCTCGCCTTTTGATTAAATCATGTCAAATTTTTAAATAATTAAATACTAATAATCCTAATTGATTAAATAATTCACAATGATTTAATTGAAGTCCTTAATTCTTCCAACTTGCACAATTAAATGATTTTCATGAATTGTTTAATTAACTAATTTTCCTCAAATCCTCCAACTTGCATAAAGAATATTCCACATGGAATATTCCCTTTTCAAATTTCAATTCTTCCCTCCAACTGAAAGTATCTCCAACATAATTCCTAAAATTAAGGGATATTGTTGAGTCTCTCATGGATCATTGACCCTTGATCTAATCCTTGATCCATGCCTCATGGATTATCAACCACTTGATTAATCCTTGATCCAAATTCACATCCTCAATTCAATTTCATCCATTGATTAGCATTTTGAATCCTCACCATTGATCAATATCTCAAAAATCTATAAATACCAAGCCTTTTTCAAATCAATTGAAATTCACAACCTTATGAAAATTTACTCTCAAATTCATTACTCACCTTTGAGCAATTTGAGAGCTTTTTATGTGAATCAACCTTCATCAATCATCATCAAGCTTTTGCAACAACATGGATTAGGAATTTTTTAGCAATCCACATCCATATCACACTAGATTTACACTCAATCCACAATGGGATTTGAGGTTTGTTGGTTATTTGTTTCAATTTTCTAGAATTTAAATTTCTTTGATGTTCTTTGAACCATTTTAGCAATGTTTAGACTAATTTCATTGGAGTATTGCTTGTAATTTATCAATTGATTGTTTAATTTATTTCATTTTTATTTGATCAATTGAACTTTAATACTTATATTTTGGAATGCCTGGTTGGACCCACGTCCCTATCTAATAAAATTTTATTGAGCTTTGTCAGATTTGTAGGTTCTAGGGGTAGTACACCACCTTTGTTAAAGGGTTGTGCTCTTGTTAAAGGCCCATGCTTATGACTTGACAATGTAACACTTTTGTACATCTTGCAACACTTCTATTTACATCTTAGGGTGATTTTTTCAGCAAAGGGGTGTCTTTGCAATAAATCCACATTTTAATCTTTTGTACAGAGGGGTGCCTTTGGAATAAAGGGGTACTTTTATCCAAAGTGTCACGCTTTTGTTAGTTATGCCTTGATTTTGTAGTTTCAATAGTGCAACACTTTGGATTGATAGTGTAGCAATTTTTTTTATGTCTAATAGTGATCTAATTTATAGGGTTTGATATGTTTTTGATGTCTAATCTTTAGCTAACCCTAACATGTTCTATGTTTTCCAATTTCACCTAATTGATACATGTGGCATTTGGAAAAATGTTTATTAACACTTGTTTTGAAGAGATAATCTAGGAATCATCTTTCAAATTTGGTGCATTAAAATAAATTCAAATTTACTTTAGTGATCTAAAATTGAACAACACAATCTTTACATTTCAATTTGGTGTTCAAAATTGAATACGACAATCTTCATTTTTCATTGGTGCTTAAAATTGAACAAGACAACTTGCACACTTTCAATTTGGTGTTTAAAAATGAACTACATTTCAATCCTTGGTGTACCTAAATTTAACATGTGCAATTTTCTTTTCATTCTTGGTAAGCTAGAAGTATGTATCATCTCCCCTTGCACTTCATGGGATCTTGGGTGATGATAAATACTCCTAGTTTTCATTTCTTTTCTTTTAAACGCTGAAGGAGTTGTCTATGTATCCACTCCCCTTATGCTCAATATCAATCCTTCCCTTTATTTTTAGGAGGCCTGCTTGGGAGTACACCCTAGGGTTTGACCTCAAGCACATTTTTTCTGATAGGCTATATCAAAGGGGCAATAAATGAAACTTGAGCTCTATCTACTCATGACTTTCCAGACATTCCTACATGGTCTTGAGTGATTCTGAACATAAGGAGATGATATTTCAATATCATGATTGTGTAGGAAGTGGTGTTCAAAAAGTTCTACCCACTACGAGCCTTGTATCTAGAAGTCTAAAGTTCATTTGTAGACCATCAACTTATGGAGGTGCAATGGGATAACATTGCCCCATGAAGTTACTTGCTATGTACCGATGCTTGTTGAGGCAATATTAACTCCTTGTAAGGAAATTTTCCTTCCAAGGTAAGAGGTGTTCATGCATTTGAGCATACTCTATTTTTCCATTCAAGAGTAGGTATTTTATCAGTGAGCTCGAAATAAGAAGATAAACCTGATCTACCACTACAACTAGGATTGTTTACTATGACATGTTTTTATCATGAATACCATTGTGAGACCAATTAGTGTGGTATTGTGGAAGAACACACAAAAAACATCTAAAAAAATCCAATTGAGTCACTTTACATGCTGTTTACTATGTTTTATCATATCAAAAAATTTCAAACACCTAGGTAAATTTTCACATTAAATATCCCTTGACAAATTGATGCTTTTGTCTTGACAGTGCAACGCCTTTGTGTGCAAATTGATGCTTATAATTTTGTTAAAATGATGCTTTTGTTTGCATATTGATGCGTTTGCAAATCTTGATCTATTTGTCATGGTAAATGGACATTTACAAATCGATGGCCTTGCGATGATAGTCTGATGCTTATGTCAAACTTTGACGCTTTTGTAAATACTTCGATGCTATTGTAGTGAATAGTGCAAGACTATTGCAAAATAGCTCAATGCTTTTATCTAAAAATGAAAAAAAATAACTTCAAAACATTTCCAAAATATGTATTTTTGTCAACAATCACTAAATTATCTGAAATCAATGTAAAACATGTATGATTGTTCACTTGTATCAATCATAATAGTAACAAATAAACTTGTGTTCATTATCATTTTGAGCTTGTTAAAATAGTTTCTAGGTTGTCATTAGGATTAAACTCATACAAACATCAAACCATCAACTCTATCATCAAAACATCCCATTTCAAATAGCAACTTGACATTTTGACACAAATCATTTAGACTTAGATTTTTCATCATATCACCTAGTTTGACTTCATGCTTGAAAATAATTTCTTTTCAAGTATTTGGTTTAGTTAGTAAGCATCATTATGAAAAAACGTAATTTGGAGTCATAAGTCTACTTCCAAGGTTTGTATGTTCATCATCATCCTAAAACATACCTAAAGATCAAGTCTAAACTTTTTCAAAATTGAAAGTTTCATATCTTCCATCCATCCACACAATCATTCAACATTGGTCCTAAACCTATCAAAGTGTCATTAATAGCAAAATTTGAGACAACCAAAACATTTCAACAAGGTCATTCACATCCAAAATCTCCTAGGGTTGATACATTTTCTCAATCAAAACATTGATCTTAGATCACTTTGTTGGTGGTTTTTAATGAACCAAACTTGATCTCAAAAATTATTTATGAATTTTCCAAATTCAATGGTTGATAATTGTGAGGATTTTCCAACGAATAGGTGAAAGCTTGATAGGATTTCCCTCTAGGCTTCGAGCTCTACAAGACCCAGGAGGGTGATCCCTACAATGTACCTTATGATACTCTTGTGCCAGTTACCACAAACATTGTAAATAATAGGTACATTCTCAATATAAATGCAAATTAGATGAAATCCTTCAAGAATCTGCAAATTATTTAACAAATATTCACCTAAATCAGAGAATGGACAACCTCACATGAAAATTTAAAACAATTTAAGGTGAATGAATTGCATTCTTTATGAATTTTTTCTTTGAACGGGAGGGCTGACTCAATGACTTCAAAGTTAACCAAAGCAATTTAAAACAATGTCTTATCCATGGGCGATGAATTCAAATTTGAAATAGATTGTAATATAATAGTAACCAAATTTAGCATCCCAGACAATTATAATACTGTATTACAATAAAAAAAAACTCTAATATTTTAGAACAAAGACTACTTATCAAATCCTTATATCTAATTTGCACTTAACATGGCAACGTGCATAGTCAATTTAACATCTTGGATAGGAGTGATGTCTGTAAGTCTCTTCAATACAATAGTACCAATGACCTCCTCAATTGAATTCACCACCTTAGGCTTCCTTGTGTTTGGTGCCATTGACCAAATTGTAAGGGTATGCAATTTTAGACTGAAACTAGAACCAAAGACTCGATTGTCAAAGTGCTCCTAAGACATAGATGCCTCTGGATCATTTCTGATTACATCAAGTGCAATGGAAAAAGTGAGATTCCACCTTGGAAGTAACATCACACCACTATCTTTTACAATATTTCTAGCTTCAACAGGAGTGATTGCTACTATTTTAGTCATTATCTTCTCCTCTGTGTTTTCTGCCTCCTCTTGCAATGAGGGTTCCACACTAGCCTTGTCGTCTTCAATTCTTTTCTTAATTTATTGGCTCTTAAACTAGATGACAAATTCTTTGAATTCCTTAGTTTGAACAAAGGAATCATCAACAATAAATTCTTCACACGCTTTGACCCTGACATCATTGTCAGCTCCCTCATCATATTCCCACTTGACAATTCTATCCTCTGGAACATAAGGGTCAAGAGAATCTCTTATTGGAGGGGAAGGCAACCTATTTTCCACCTCTTGATCACTTGGCACATGCTCAATAGATTGCTCTTCTCCAATCAATTCAGTAGCTGCATACTCAACTAAACGGATAGCCCCTTCACCAACCTCCAAAGGCTATTCTTGAATATCCTAAGCCTCCTTTGTGGCCTCCTTGACCTTCACAGTGAATTCACCACTTTGATAATCCTTCAATTTGGTCATGTTCTACTCATAAGGATTCTCAATTTCATCATAGGGACTTACATAGTGTAATAACCCATTCAAAATTATTACTTAATTAATATTATTGTAGATGACACATGAATATACTCCAAATTAAAAAGACATAAATAGTGGCTAAAGTCAATCATAGCTACACATGTCCATTTAAAATGAGTCAAAGATTCTTATATATTCACTTCAAGAGTCAAATTACAATACCAAGTTTGACTTGGCTCCTAAGGCCACAATGTCATTACATAGTACATTTTCCATCAAGTACATGAATGAATTACATCAAATTACATCATAGACTTTAATAGCCTGGTGAACAACTAAGGTTCTTCTTCTACGCTCGTCTCCACCAGTGGAAGAGAACATTGTTGAAGCACTTTACCACCCAACCACAAAGCTTACGCTTCCCCAGTATTCTTCCAACTTGAAGAATGCCCAACCCTACATGAAAAGTTTAGCAAGAGAACAATCTGCAAGGTGGAATCTGGTGTGTGCCCAACATCAACATGCAATTTCTATCTACAAGTTAGAAAATAAAGTGCAAGATCTATGCTAAGAATGGTAGAGAGTGAAATCATAGAGTTCATTCATACACACATAATGAACTATATTGCTTGGCCAAGCATAATATGTGTGTTGTAACAAAAAAAAAAAAAGGTTCTGGTAAAGAAAACCTATACTCTCTAAACTCCATTTCGGCACCTGTCCCAAAAGGTGACTTTCTACTATAACAACTATCTACCCTCTAGCAACAACTACCCATAGGTGCTCTAGTCAACTAAGGTATCACTATTTTGTTCAAGTATTTAAAATATTCCTTCACAAATGTCTTTAAAAGAAGAAAAATTAATACAAATTTATAATCTAAATAGAAATCAGATTTATGATTCATAGAGTAATTCAACAAATCAGTTGTATCATTCTTAGTACCATTTTCTACTTATCAACTTAAGCATTTTCCTTTTAAAAATGTACTAAAAAAAAGAAGGTATGTCACAAATATGTGTATGTACATAGATGAAGTCTATGTGCATACACATATATGTGCCTACTAATGTTAAAGTTTGTGCATACATTCTGAAATATTCATTAATTCAGAGTGCAATCTTAAAATAATATTCCAATTGATGTTTCTTTGTCAAAATAAGGAAAACAAAACAAGTCTATGCTAACAATTTCACACATACTGTTATTGCATTCTCACTACTGTTTTTCTCTAACATTGTTGTTTACATAAGAACATTCATTGTTTGAATAGAATAAATATTATTTCCTACTAAACAGTTATAAAACAAGCTGTTTACATATGAACATTCATTGTTTAAGCAAAGCAAGTACTATTTCCTACTAAACAATTATAAAGCAAGCTGTTTACATATGTACATTCATTTTTTGAATAGAATAAATACTCTTTCCTACTAAATAGTTATAAAGCAAGCTGTTCACATATGTACATTCATTTGTTTAAATAGAACATGTAATGTTTCCTACTAAACAATTATAAAGCACACTTTTTTCAGTTATAAAGATAACTTTTTAACAAAATAGAGTTGTTTGCAAAAGAATCTCCACTGTTTACATCAACACTATACTGTTTCAAACTAACAATTACACTTAAAGAAAAATATTATCATTTGCTCTGTTTGTTGTCCTCAAGCTGTTTACATGCTATAGGATCACTTTAAAAATAATTTTTTATGGTTTTGAAATAGAAAGGGTTTTTTGTTGGAAATAGGATGCCATTTAATTGCAATCCTAAACATTATTTATTTCATGTGTCTCCTAAGTCCTTGGAAAGTGTTCTCAAACACTAGGATTAGAGAGAGATTAATTTTGGATGAAATAATCATGTTAATTGACATTTGTAATTAATTCTAAATAATAGGAGCATGTGAGGGCATCCAAGATGAGTTCCTAAATAATAGGAGCACATGGGGCACCCACATGGAAGGTGGAACTCACCTTGAGTTAAGTTAAATGTTTGGAGTAAAAGATAACAATTCTAAATGCATATAAAGATCTTAGGAGTTAGGGTTTGATGTTTACATGCATGAAGTTTAGTTCAGTTTAGTTTAGATCAGTCCAGTTTAGTTCAGTTCAATGCATGAAGTTCAGTTTAGTTTAGTTTAGATCAGTCCAGTTCAGTTCAGTTCAGAATCAATTTAGTTTAGTTTAGTTTAGTTTAGTTCAATTCAGTTCAGTTCAGTTATGGTTCAGTTATCTTCAATTAGTTTCGTTGAATGCTAGTTAAATTCAGTTAACTTGGAATGCATGACTAATGACTTGAGTTGCATGAAAGATAATAGGTGACTTCCTTCAGCTAATAGGGGATGACCATTCTTGCATGAATGGTGGAGAGAGATGTTTCAATTAATAGAAAATGACTTGGACCCACTTTGGGCACCCAAGTTGGCTTCTTGGAATTAACTCCTTTGTGTGCTAAGATATTTCAAAAGGCCGAGTTAAGTGGCCCCACTCTTGGGTGCCTACTTTGAAGATAAAGCCTTGAAGATATTTATAGAATAAAGGTTGAGTTACTACTTCAGTTTGGGATGCCCAAATGGATGAAGATGATTTTTCATTGTTCTTCATGGTTAAACTCTACTTGGAAGAGATAGGCATACCTTTTAGGAGATAGGGATTGAACTTTGTAATTGTAACTCTTTTAGAGTTTACAAAGTTGTTTATTGCCTATATATCTCAAGAAAGTTGAAGAGAGTTTGTATTAGTTTATTGCAGGTTGTGAAGAAGATTTGTTGAAGGAAAAAGAAGCATCTCAAGGAAGAATTGGAGTTATTGTAATCTACTTTAGAGATTAAATAATACATTGATTATTGGTGGATTTTTTTCCCGAAAGGGTTTCTCCATGATATATGTTGTGTATCTTCTAATATCCTGTTTAATTCTTCTACAACTTCTGTCTTCATTCTACAAATGATAAAATGAATTAATCTGATAATCACCCACAAAGAATCTATAACAAAGAATACATATTTAGATCAACAAGTATAATAGTTTTACAAAGTATTAATCTACATAAAAACCTCAATTTTCAACATTTTTCACAAAGTTCTGAGAATAAATAAATCAAATAGCCCAACTTCATACTATGCATGTTGAAAGCTGAAAAACTAAATGATTTAATCTATAAATCCAAATCAAGATTTCAACATATCATCAATAAATCCTTTCTTAAATGAAAACACATGCAAAATGAAATTAATCTATGGAAAACCCAAAATACATGCATTCAAAAGAAAATCAGCTCCATTGCTTTCCTTATTCACCATGATCTTGATTTATGCATTTGATGCTCTCAGATTTTTATGAGTACAAGTGCAACAAGAAGCTGTGATGAATGGAAGAGAGGATTGATCGAAATCGAATGTATATTCTTTTGGTGAGAAGGGAGAGGGATTTTATAGATGAATTCACGGGGTGAATTCAAGTTATGGGAGAGATGTGGGATAAAAGATTGAAGTGGAGAAATACATATTGAAAATAATTGAAATTGATTGAAATGAGAGATAAATAAGTGGGTTTATGATATAATGTAGGTTTAGAATTATATTTTAAGTGGATTTGTGAATTTAAATTATTGATTTAATGAAAATGGATTTATATATTTTAATGATTTTATGTATTTAAATTATTTAATGAAATATGTAAATGGATAAAGGTTCATGTGTATGAATATTTTGATGATTAATGCAAAATGGAGTAATATGAAATGGATAAGTGACTGATTATGCAGATGGATAAATGCTTATAAATAAATGCTTATAATATGGATAAATGCTTATAAATGCATTGATGGATGAATAGAAGAAAGTATTTAAATGAATTAATTAAATAGATAATAATATCCATTTAATTAATAGATGAAAAATAGGATGATTGTGAAGACAACTTTTGAGTGTCTACACATACATAAGGACAAAATGTCTATTATTCAAATTCTTGAACACTCTCATCACTAAAAATTTGATACGCTATTAATTAGCATTAAGAAAACTATGATCAAAATGTTTGTCGATGAACTACTTGAGTAAATAACTTAGCCAAGAAAGCATAGAAGCTTTAGGTTCAACAATACACATGCCTTTTTAGGCTACAAAAAAACAAACTACAATTGCTCTAGATCGACCGATCTCAATGGTTAGGTGTCTTCTTTCTAAGCATCAAGACATATATTGGAAATCACCCATGAGGGCTTATTATTTTATACCATGCATGCAACATTATCAACATGTAGACTTCCGTCTATACAACTTACACATTTGGGGTCAACCCATCAATATTAAGATCAAACACCAAGCAAGGCTTGGTGTTTCTTTAACATAGAAACCTTTCCATCATTTCTGCCAAACAGGGTTGACTTCCCATTCTAAGACATTATACATATATGCAAAGCTCTAAGAGCTTCTATTCAAGCCTTAATACAAGTATCGGCCCATTGGTAATAAGCATTAGAGACATTACAATTAAATGTAGAGGAACATACCCTCCCCACATGATTAGAATCGATCCTTCTCAAGGATTATAGTTACAAACATACAATGAATTGGATAAATTCTGATAGCCTACATAAGGCTAAGAGATTTTATGCAACAAAACGGGTGTAGGCTGAGATGTTGGAGGCTCCCGAGCCTCGTCTTGGCTTTGTACAATGCCATGAAGGCTCTAGATCATGTCAGTTTCCACACTGCGTAGGCCGTAGGCCATGCACCCTTCATGAGATGGTGGTAATCAATATATATATATATATATATACACACACACATACATACTCATATATATATGTATGTATATATATATGTATATATATACATACATACTCATATATATATGTATGTATATATATATGTATATATATATACATACATACTCATACATTCAACTTCAAGCTAATTGACATACAAAATAGTGACCTCATTTTCATGATACCATGATAACACTTGAACAAAAATGAAGGAAAAACTTATTGCACGATTCATTATTAGCAATAAATCTAAGTCTTAGCAAAAAATATGGAGATCGAATTACATCCCAATCGAACTATGATGTTGTTTTTCCACAGATTTTTCCAGTCTTTGGTTCAAACCTACCTTTTCCTTACAAAGTCTCCAGATAATTTCTTCTTTTCTTTTCTTTTTTCTTGGGTTCTCTTTCAACAAAAAAATAGAAACAACACTATTTTTCCATACTTATTGGGGCGATGGTGTTATGGCCATTCCACCGACTTCTAATTTTGAAAATTTTCTTTATGACTTCGGCAGGCCACGTCCATTGTGGATTTTCCTTGAGATTCTTCATTGATTTCTTTTTATAGTTTGATTCATGATGTATCGGTTATCAACTCAAATTCAATATAAATTTGAATATATATGTACGTATGTATATGTATGTATATATATATATGTATTATATATACACACATATACTTATATGTTTGTATATCTATATGCATTTAAATGATTTCATTCACATTTACCATGTATTCAAATAATGTATATATATCTATATATATATATGTATATGAATGTGTTCAATTTACATACACACACACATATTTATATTTGTATTCATATACAAGTTGCTTGTTTTGGAATGGCTTATAGGTTCCATACATTATCATTTAAAGTAAGGAACTTTGAATTTTCATTTCGAGCATCTTTATATATATTTCTACACTAAAGAAAATAATTTTCTTTACAATGTTCACTTTCATTTCCTTCAAATCACAAAGTTTGAATAGACAATTTAATCTAGAAACCATTAATTTTCAAACACTAAAATAGTTCAAGTCAGGAAATTACGTTCTCTTATATATGCAAATTAGTTCAAATGAAAGTCATCATGCCATTTGTGGTGTGTGCACCTAGATTCCAATTGGCTTACCATTTGATCCAGCTAAACAATCCTACTTCAATTGTGTTCTCATCCTTCAACCTGTCACCCTGCAATTACACACACTTGTACTTGCAAATTGATCAGTAACGTTCAATTCTTAGTAACATATAAAATAAATTTTCAAAAGTTTGCAAAGTCAACACCAATCAACTTCTTTCATTCAATTTTTGAATATTCTAGAATATCCATTTAATATTTAATTGAATTTCTTCAATAATTCAATTTACCATATTATGATAAGTATGCAATGAAATTGGGTTATGACATCCTTTCCCTCTTGGAAGAGACATTTTCTTGATGTCTAATATGTCGAATAAAATAACATCATATCAAATTTTGAACATTCATGTCTATCTCAACATCTCATAAAAAATATATGTCTATTTCAACATCACATCAAAAATATATGTCTATTTCAACATCACATCAAAAATATATGTCTATTTCAACATCAGATTTCTAAGTATGAAATATCATAGTATCTCAATCCAAAAATTTTAAACAAAATTATTGAGTTTCCTTTTCAAGAAAGCAAATGTGGAAAGGAGCATTCTATTTATTTTGCATCCTCTCAAGTACCACTGTCCTCCGAGTACTGGTCCCATTGGACCTTAAATTGAGCAATATCTCTGTTCCACAACTTAATGTTCATCTATCCAAGATTTTAATGGGCTCCACTAGAACCACTCCTGGATCCTGTACCTACAAGGATTTCCAATTGAGTCACATCAAGATGATATGGCTTAAGCAAAGATACATGAAACACATTATGAAGTCAATCCAGAGCAAGTGGTAGATCTAGTCTATAAGAAACTAGGTTAATCACTTCCAAGACTTCAAATGGTCCCACATATCTTGGGGCTAACTTAGAAGAATTTACAAAAACAATAGAAATTTTATGAGGTTTAATTCTCAAGAAAAATTTGTCCCTTGTTGCAAACTATCTAAGAGTTCGGTTCTTATCGACATAACTCTTCTGTTGGTTTGCTATCTCTTTCAATTTGCTCTTAAGAACCCTCATTTTTTCTTCCATTTCCTTAAGCATTTCAGGTCCTACTATGATCTTGTTCTCCAATTTATCCCAACTGATGGGGGTACGAAAATTCCTCCAATATAAGGCTTCAAATGGTGCCATGCCTAAGGATGTATGATAAGAGTCATTATAAGAAAACTCTACCAAAGGAAAATATTCTTCCCACCTATATTGTTGGTCCATACAATACATTCAGAGGAGGTTCTCAACTACTTGATTCACCCTCTCTGTCTACCCATCAGTCTGAGGATGATAAGCCAAGCTGAAATTCAATTTGGTTCCCAATGCAACATTCAAGGTTGTCCAAAACCTTGAGGTCATCTATGTGTCCCTATCAGAAATGATAGTCTCTGGCACTCCATGTAAGCAAAAGATTTCTTGGACGAATTTCTTAGCTAGGGTCAATGATCCATCCTTAAGGTTTCCCAAAATGAAATGCACAACCTTAGTCAACTTATCAATCATGACCAAGATAACATCATGCTTATTCTTACTCAACGACAACCCCTGTAAAAAATCCATACTGATCACCTGCCATTTATACTCAGGTATGTCATGAGGATACAATAACCCAACTTGGTGTGCATGCTTAGCTTTGACTCACTGGCACTCCAAGCATCTGGGTATGTACTCTACTACATCCTTCTTGAGTTTAGGCCAAAAGTATAGAGTTTTCAACTCCGTGATCATCTTGGATACTCTGGGGTGTCTTGAATAAGGTGCATTGTGAACTTCCTCTAAAACCCACTTTCTCAACTCTCTAGAGTCAGGACTATACATTCTTCTTTGGTATCATCCAATTCAATCTCATGCCCATCAAACCAATGATCCAAAGGATTTACTGCTAGGGCGCTCTTCACTCTCTCATATTGCTCATCCCTTGGAAAATTCTATATCACTTGCTACCTCAAGTTAGAACTTTTTGAGATCATGGTTGTCATATGTCTTCTTCTACTAAGAGCATTAGCCACTATGTTCTTCCCTTTTATATATTCAATTCCAAAGTTGTACTTGCTAAGGAATTCAAACCATCTTTGCCATGCATTAAGGTATGGCTGGGTAAATATGTATCACAACCCCAAGTGGTCTATCTTGAGTTCAAAAAGATTTCCCAAAAGATAATGCCTCCACATCTTTAAGGCATGAACTATGGCCGACAATTCTAAATCATGAGGAGCATAGTTCACTTCGTGTTTGTAACGCCCATCGTGCAAACCCCAGAGAACACACACAAAGCAATTTTTTTTTTTTTAAATAATTGAATTAAACATGTAATAACACTTAACCATAATCACATAGCACATTACATAACATTAACACACTTAGTTCTCTGGGGCACGCGAGGTTACTTCGCAATACTAAACATAAATAAAGATAAAGAATATAACATAACCATTTAATTTATGATAACCATATACAACGATACAACTGATAGCCATGATGCGAGTATGACAACATCGCATAATTACCTCCATGATAATTCTTTTAACAAGATCCGAATCAAACCTAACTATTACATCATTGAAATAATATTACATTACAATTTTCTTTGATACATGAAATACATTGAATTTCCCAACATGGGGATTGATACATGAATAATGAACATGAAGTACAACTAATCACTGGAACATCTGCACTGCGGAAAGCTGAGAAGACAAGACACTGATGGGGAACCCAACGGGTGTGGAGCACGTTCCACCCAACCATGTGAATTACAAGTAACTCACCCCCCGTGCTCAGAGGTGATGAGGAAGTGAACCCGACCATGAATGTCAGACCGACCCAATAACAACATGATACAAAATGAGTACAACTCAAGCATGCAATGCACAATCATCGACGTTCTCAAATCACATAACAAGTTAAAACCAAGAAACTCATCACAATAACATGAAGTACTATCAATTAACAATCATGAAATAGATTCACAAGAATTCAAAGAAACATCATAAAGCGATAACATCCAGAGGCAACAATAACAAAGCACAAGGGTGTCAAGTGGAGAGTCATCGCATAGCTCTCATGGGATTCTCCTGGCCCTTCCTCCAACTGAGGCACCGACACCCATCTATGGATCTCCTGGCCCTTCCTCCTAACTGAGGCGCCGGCACCATAGGGTAGCTAATGCGGAGCCAATAGTCTCTCATGGAGACAAGACTATGACTGTGCCGACCACAGCCTTCTCAGTCTATCACTAGTCTAAGGTAGCCCTAATGCATAGCCGAGGAATCCAAAGTTTTGTTATCTTGTATTTTTAAACTACCCAACCCCCTAAATCTATTGTTTAGGTTATCACTTGTTTACTACTCTTCGAGGGTTATCCTGGCCCTTCCTCATCCGAGGCACCGGTGCCCACGAAGAGCCACTCTCCCTCCTATGACCCCTAACATAACTCAAAACAGGCAAGGGTTGGACTAACACGTATAAATCATAAAACCAACATCCAATACATGAGGCATTAACCATCTCGCAATTGCACATAGGCAACAAACTTGCAAACCCGTCCAACCCTTCCTAACATAACCCCAATAACGCTCAAAAGCATAAACAAGGTAATTACACTTTAAATCACAAGCCTCTGGAACAGGGTTAAAATATGATAAGGTTCCCACATCGACAACAAAAGCAATAAAACAAAATTATAACATACAAGGAAACTCACATCCCAATTGCCAAATTGCACATTTACGTTCAATCCCAATCCTAAGTAGGTAACTAAAATGATTGTCTCAATAAAATCCATAGTTACAACTAAAAACCAACTTTGTCTAAAAATTTAATTAATCAACACAATCATTAAACTATTTCCATTTGAAATATAAAGATAGAATTTCCTAAATATGAACAAAATTGAAAGCGTAAAATCCAAGATGAAATTACATCCGCATAATGTAATAAATTAACGTTTAAATTTAAATAATCTCAGTTTCATTTAATATACATAATATTAAATAAAAAGATTATAATTACATTAAAATAATAATGTTAAATAAATATAATTCTAATTAATTTTATTTTTATTTTTTATTTAAAAAAAATAATAATATTACTATTATATTCTAAAGTAATAAAAAAAAATAATAATAAATAATTAACTATATATATATATATAAATAAATAAATAAATATATATATATATATAAATTTTAAAAAAATATATAAAAAAATAAATTACCAAACAACCACGCGAGCAAGAGGCCCGCGGCCATTACTGTCCACCCGCACGCAGTCCCCAAGGACTGCGTACGCAGTCCCAAGGACCGCTGCAGACGACAGTCCAAAGGGACTGCTGTGGCAGTTCTTTGGAGCGCCCAGTCCTTAGGACTGCTGCGGCAGTCCTTAGGCTGCCGTGTAGAGGGAAGAGGGGATGGGAACGGCGGCCGATAACCCCCCCTCAAATTTCATTTAAATTTTTTTTTTTTTTTTTATAAAAGAACTTCTCAATAATAAATTCCGAGCCCTCATACGGAATTCGAAAATTATAAAATTTATTTGCTGTTAGGCATACGGCCGACGAAAACTTTAATGTAAAAATATAAAACAATATAAGTCTATATATATATATTTTAACATACAGAATAAAGAACAGAGGATAAATAACAGATAACAGAATAAAAGAAAAATATAGAGCAATGAACAGTTTCAGCCATACATAAATATATAAATATTTATATCCAACAATAAACCCCAAATTTATTATTTTCAACAAAGACCTTATTTTCCCTAAATCTTATTTTTGTGTTAAGCTGAATATTTCATTTCAGATGTTAAGGTTTTTCTTTTGTTCTCGGCAAAAAGGGAAAACAGTTCAGTACAATATTTATTTTCTCCTCTTTTCAGAAGTTAAATCTAATATCTTTTCCAAATTTTTGATTCAACAACAGTTTTTCCCTATTCACACAACTCATGACTAACTGATTTTATTTGGTTTTCTCTGAAGCAGAAAGATAAAAGAAGGAAGTACTAGAGAGAAAATATAAGAGGAACCTGGTATCCAGCGCTTATTCGAAAGACTGAAGATGCCTGGTTGATTCTGATGCCCTCAAATCTGATCCCAATCCTTAGTCCAGAACGAACTCAACAATCCCTGGAGCACTTCAGCTTTCTGTTCTTCTGTGTGTGTGTGAGAACTCCAAAAATTCATAAATAAATAAAAATATTGCTCATCCTTCCAAAGCTCTCCAAAAATCCCTGATTAAAAGAAAAATCCATCCCTTTAAAACTAGCTTTTTCCCAACTCTTAATTCCTCCCTTACATGCACCCAACAACCATTTTCTAAAAAAAGACAATATTCCCCTTTCTGCCCATACCAGATTTCTCCATTTGTCCCTATTATTCTTTATTATTATTATTTTAAGATTCCATTTTGACAGCCTTGCATGCACCAAATTTGACTTTATTTATTTATTTTATTACTAATTTTCCACCTGGCAATTTATTTACATTGGACAAACCACCAATTTAATTAATTAAAATAATTAAGCCATATTTAATATTTAATTATTATTTAATTGCAATGTAATATTTTCAAAAATAATTAAAATATTTAAATATTTAAATACCATTTAATCCAACATTAAAATAATTAATTTATTTCAATCATTAAGATAAATCATAATTATAAATGCCCACATAGTAAAATAAGACAAAACACAAACACAACAGACAAAGACGACAATTACACAAAATCAACAACTATACCAACAATGAGATGACCTGACATCATGGAACGGGAGGACTTCATCATCACCTCTATATCAACATTTCTCCGTTGGGTTATTTGGTGCTCGCCCTGTCCTGTCGAAGCAGGTGGAATCGAGACTTGTACTTGCAGTCCTGCATACAAACGAAGTTGTGTACATGTGCATATATACATATATATCAAAGCGTTAAATCAAGATACTGCATTGTGAGAAGGAATTGCAACATAACAGGGCACTCACGAACGAGTGGTGCTATATTGTCCTTCGTCACACCTATTCTAACAATAATAACATAATCAATGAATTACATTTCTAACTAATAATCATCTCATAACATATTAAATTAAATCACTGCATCATATCATAATTCAGAAAACTCAACTGATATAATCAACCATAATGCCATATAAGGTAATCATGTCCAAAATGAAATAACATCATCATCTAACGTCTAGCAAGCCAAATCAAACAATCATAGTATCTGACTAACCACATCAAACAATAACAGTATCATCATAGTATCTGACTAACCACATCAAACAATAACAGTATCATCATAGTATCCAAGCAAGCACATAAAGTAATAAGTCTAAATAGTATGAGGGGTATTACAGTGTTGCTTGAGCTTCCTAGATTCATATGCTACCACTTGTCCATATTGCATTAATACTACTCCCAATCCCTCTCCTGAAGCATTTGTGATTAATGTAAATCTCCCATTAGGATCAGGGATAGTTAGTACTGGTGTTATCGTGAGCCTCTCCTTCAGGAGTTGGAATTTTGTGCACATTTCACGGTCCATTCAAACCATGTTCCCTTCCTTTGAAGTGAGGTAATAGGAGATGCAATTTGGGAGAACCCTTGAATAAACTTCTTATATTATCCCGTGAGGCCCATAAAGCTACAAACTTTTGACACATTCTAAGGCACTAGCTATTCCACGATTGCCTTGATCTTCTTAGGGTCTATGGAGACTCCTTCTATTGGTGTAATTATCTATTTAACTACACTTTACATAAGTTTAGTTAGGTAATATTTTAAGTCCTAGGTTGCATAATTAGATAAATCATTTAAAAATGGGGTAATTCCCCCTTCCTTGTTTGTAGGAGATAAGATTCCTTCTAGAAGATGAGTTGTCCTTCTAGAACTTAGCTCTATCTTTTTATCATTTCCTAGATAGGGTTCACATGTTGTCACATGTAGTGTGATTTTAACACTTGGCAACATCTTACACATTTTAGGTTTTCACTCATGCCTATATATTCAAGGCATTTTGTACATTTGTAATCATCTCATATTCAATTTGACATTCTTGCATCTTAATGATAGCATGATATTTTTTCCATTTCTCTCTTGTGGAAGTTATTTTGTCTTGCAGGTGATTTTGGGGTATTTGAGGAGTTCACCTAAACTCCTTCACCTTCAGCTGAAATAATATGGCCTAAATAGTGCAATCTGTCTTGATAGAATGAACACTTGGACAACTTCCCAAAATGTTTCCTTTCTCTTAATCACTAAAAAACTATCCTCAAATGTCTATCAAGCTCTTCGACAATCTTTGAATAGACTAGAATGTTGTCAATAAAGATCAAAACAAAGTCATCCAAGAAGTCTTTGAATACACTAAATTCATAAGGTTCATAAAGGCTACTAGTACATTAGTCAAACCAAAAGGTACCACTGTGAACTCATAATGCCCATACCGAGTTCTAAATGTAGTCTTCAGAATGTCTTCTTCCTTAATTCACAATTGATGGTACCCTAACCCGAGATGAATTTTGGAGAAAATCATTGATCCCTTCATTTGATTAAACAATTCATCAATCCTAGGAAGTGGATATCGGTTCTTGATGGTAACTTTGTTCAACATCCGATAATCTATACATAGACACAAAGTTCCATCCTTCTTTTTCACAAAAATAACCAGTGCTCCCCAAGGAGAGACACTAGATCTTAAAAGCCCCTTATCCAACAATTCCATTAACTGGGCCTTCAACTCATAAAGTTCTATTGTGGTCATCTAATAAGGTGCCTGGGATTGAGGCTTAGCTTTTGGAGCTAGGTTTATAGAAAAATTGAATTCCTGCTTCAGAGGCAACTCTGTAAGTTCATTAGGGAATACATCTTGGAAATCCTTGAGAATATGATAGTCATCTAAATATAACTCCTTGCTATCAGGATTACTAACATGCACTACATAAATTGTACACCCCTTCTGACAAGCCTTCTTGAGTTGCATCGTAGAAATCTATCTAAGCTCTAAGGGTCTTTGCATTCCACAAACCTCAACTGGGTTTCCATAATCATCCAAATAGTTGACCACCTTATCCTCATAGTTTACTATGGAATTATACTCAGTTAACCAATTTATTCCCAAAATTACATCATATGAGCCTAAAGGTTCCACATACATGTTGAACTGAGTTTGAAAGGTTGGAAGCTCTAACTCACTGTAAAAGAGACATGTATCTACCCTTCGCTCTGATCGATTACCATACTAGATTGTCCATGAATTTTCCATGTATCTAGGTCTAATGGGTATCGTAGATATCATTTTAGGATACATAAAATATTCAGTAGCTCCAGTATTAATTAAGATAGAGACAAATTGGCCATAGAGCTTACTCGTTAGCTGAATTGGCGAAGCCTAATATTTTTCCTGTTTGTTATCCACTATAGCGTGGATCTGGTGAATCTGATGATAGCTTCCTTCCTTCTGTGACTTCGATCGCTAAGGAAAATTCTAGGCATAATGGTCACCTCCACAAATATAACATCCATCTCAAGGCCCTTTGCGACCTCCCAACTTGTTCTCTCTAAAGCCCTTCTTCTTATTGTCATCCTTTCCCTTACTCCTATTTGCTTTCTTGTTCTTTCCCCCATTAACATCTTCACCATTCTCTTGTGACTTGCTTCCCCTCTTGATATTATGGATCTGATGGCTCTTGTTTCCCTTATGAAATTTATTCTTCCAATACTGACACTTAAAACTTGAGTCACTGCAAAGATTGGATAGCTGCTACAACTTCTGTTCCTGCTTGGTAGCCTTTTGAAAGACTTCATTCATGGTTTGAGGTTCGTGCATATCCACCTCAGCTCCTATGTGAGGTCTGAGTCCCATTCTAAAATTTTGGATACAAAACCATTCACCTCCCTGATACTGAGGCACATATTTCAACAAGTTGGTGAACTTTTCCCAATACTAAATGACAGTCATATTTCCTTGGGTTAAGTTATGAAATTCTGTTACTTTCTTGTCAAAGAAAAGCTACAGTAACCATATCTTCTTGAAATATTGGAGGAAGAGTTCCCAAGTGATCTCAGTTTAGGTTGTAGGTTTCGTTTTAACTTCTCATTATCCCACCAAGTCACTACTTTACTTGAGAGATGATATGTAACCCATGCCATATTGGTCTACTTGGAAAGGTTACAGAGCACACACCAAAATATCATTTGATTTGATTTATATCTAAGGTGAGTCAATAGACCCTTGTTTACAATAGGCTTCTTGTTACATCATTTTGATTTCTCAGTATCAGATAGAGGACATTCCTCTGGGTCATCTCTGAGTTTACATCAAACTTTACAGAAGAGGATGGTTAAGTGTGTAGGCTTTCCTTTTCCTCTTTAGTCAACAAGGGTGAATTAGGTCCACACCCTAGAGACCAATCCTAGATTGTGGAAATCTTTCTGATCTTAGGCATTCGCTTCTCCTCAATCTTCAAGCCTCTCTCTAGCTTGAGTCATCTAAGAGCTTGAGCTAGAGTCTCATCATCGAGAATTTTTTATTGAATCTCCATCTTGGCATTTCCTTCCTTTGCATCATTCTTATGCGAGGTTCAAATATTTTTCCCTTTTCTTCGTCCTGCCTTTGACCTTCCCATTCCTGCATTCAATCCAAGTTCGGTCAATTCTTAGGACATCCAAATTTTGGGTCAAGGGTCAACTACCCTAGTCAACTATGGTAGACTCAAAAGGCCTAGAGTTGAACCCTAAGCTTTGATACCAAAGGTAATAACCCATTAAAAATTATTACTTAATTAATATTATTGTAGATGACACATGAATATGCTCCAAATTAAAATGACATAACTAGTGGCTAAGTCAATCATAGCTACAAATGTCCATTTAAAATGCATAAAAGATTCTTATATATTCACTTCAAGAGTCAAATTAAAATATCAAGTTTGACTTGGCTCCTAAGGCCACAATGCCATCACATAGTACATTTTCCATCAAGTACATGAATGGAATACATCAGATTACATCATAGACTATAATAGTCTAGTGAACAACTAAGGTTCTTCTTCTACACTCACCTCCACTGGTGGACGAGAAAATGGTTGAAGCACTTTACCGCCCAACCATGAAGCTTATGTTTCCTTGGTATTCTTCTGACTTGAAAAATGCTCGACCTTGCATGGAAAGTTTAGAAAGAGAACAATCTGCAAGGTGGAATATGGTGCATGCCCAAACATCAACATCATATTTCTATCTACAAGTTAGAAATGAAAGTGAAAGAGAGTGAAATCACAGAGTTCATTCATACATACATAATGAACTATACTGCTTGGCCAAGCATAATAAGTGTGTTGCAACAACAACAAACAATAGGTTCTAGTAAAGAAAACCTATACTCTCTAAACTCCATTTCGGCACCTGTCCCAGAAGGTAACTTTCTAATATAACAACTATCTACCTTCTAGAAGCAACTACCCATAGGTGCTCTAGTCAACTAAGGTATCACTGTTCTATTCAAGTATTTAAAATATTCCTTCACAAATGTCTTCAAAAGAAGAAAACAAAATACAAATTTATACTCTAAATAGAAATTAGATTTATGATTCACAGAGTAATTCAACAAATTAGTCATTTCATTCTTATGACTATTTTCTACTTATCAACTTAAGCATTTTCCTTTTAAAAATTTACTAAAAAAAAAAGAAGGTATGCCGCAATTATGTGTATGTACATAAACGAATTCTATGTGCATACACATATATGTGCCTACTAATGTTAAAGCTTGTGCATAAATTCTGAAATATTCATTAATTCAGATTGCAATCTTAAAAGAGTATTCCAATTGATGTTTCTGTGTCAAAATAAGGAAAACAGAACAAGTCTATGCTAATAGTTTCACACATACTACTATTGCATTCTCACTACTATTTTTCTCTAACATTGTTGTTTACATAAGAACATTCATTGTTTGAACATAATAAATACCATTTCCTACTAAACAATTATAAAACAAGCTGTTTACATATGAACATTCACTGTTTAAGCAAAACAAGTACTGTCTCCTACTAAACAATTATAAAGCAAGCTGTTTACATATGTACATTCATTATTTGAACAAAATAAATACTGTTTCCTACTAAACAGTTATAAAGCAAGCTATTCACATATGTACATTCATTTGTTTAAACATAACATGTACTGTTTCCTACTAAATAGTTATAAAGCACATTGTTTTCAGCTATAAAGATATATTTTTAACAAAACATAGTTGTTTGCAAAAGAATATCCACTATTTACATCAACACTATACTATTTCAAACTAATAGTTACACTTAAAGAAAAATATTATCATTTGCTCTGTTTGCTGTCCTCAAGCTGTTTACATGCTATAGGATCACTTTACAAATAATTGTTCATGGTTTTGAAACAAAATGGGTTTTCCACAAAGTTCTGGGAATAAATAAACCAAATATCCCAACTTCATACATAAGGAAAAAATGTCTATTATTCAAATTCTTGAACAATCTTATCACTAGAAATTTGATAAGCTATTAATTAGCATTAAGAAAACTATGATCAACATGTTTTTTGATAAACTACTTGAGTAAATAACTCAGCCAAGAAAGCATAGAAGCTTTAGGTTCAACAATGCACATGCCTTTTCAGGCTGCAACAAAACAAACTACAATTTTTCTAGATCGACCAATCTCAATGGTCAGGTGTCTTATTTCTAAGCATCAAGACATATATTGGAAATCATCCATGAGGACTTATTATTTTAGACCATGCATGCAACATTATCAACATGCAGACTTCCATCTATACAACTTACACATTTGGGGTTAGCCCATCAATATTAAGATCAAACACCAAGCAAGGATTTGTGTTTCTTTAACATAAAAACCTTTCCATCATTTCTGCTAAACAGGGTCAGCTTCCCATTCTAAGACATTATACATATATGAAAGTTCTAAGAGCTTCTATTCAAGCCTTAATACATGTATCGACCCACTGATAATAAGCATTAGAGACATTACAATTAAATGTAGAGGAACATACCCTCCCCACAGGATTGGAATCGATCCTTCTCAAGGATTATAGTTACAAATATACAGTGAATCAGATAAATTCCAATAGCCTACATAAGGCTAAGCATTTTTATGCAACAAAAAGGGTGTAGGATGAGCCATTGGAGGCTCTTGAGCCTTGGTCTGGCTCTATACAATAGCCACAAATGTTCTAGATCATGTCAGTTTCCACATTGTGTAGGTCGTAGGCCATGTGCCCTTCATGAGGTGGTGGTAATCGACACACACACACACACACACACACACACACACCCACATACATACATATATACATACATACTGATACATTCAACTGCAAGCCGATTGACATACATAACAACAACCTCATTTTCATGATGCCATGATAACACTTGAACAAAAATGAAGGAAAAACTTATTGCATGATTCATCATTAGCAATAAAACTAATTCTAAGCAAAAAATTTTGGAGATCCAATTACCTCCCAATCGAACTATGATGTCATTTTTCCATAGATTTTTCTAGTCTTCGGTATGACCTTTCTTTTTCCTTATGAATTCTCCAAATACGTTCTTCTTTTCTTTTCTTTTTTCCTGGGTTCTCTTTCAATGACAAAATAGAAACAACATTATTTTTGCATACTTACTAGGGCAATGACGTTATGGCCATGCCGTCGACTTCTAATTTTGAAAATTGTCTTTATGAATTTGGCAGACCACACCCATCGTGGATTTTCCTTGAGATTCTTCATTGATTTTTTTTTCACAGTCTAATTCATGATGTATCGGTTATCAATTCAAATTCAATATAAATTTGAATATATATATGTATATATATGTATTATATATATACACACACACACACACATATATATACTTATATATTTTTATATCTATATGCATTTAAATGATTTCATTCACATTTACCATATATTCAAATAATGATTTCATTCACATTTACCATGTATTCAAATAATGTATATATATATCTATATATATCTATATATATATATATTTATATATGTATATGAATGTGTTCGATTTACATACACGTATATATATGTATATATATATATATATATATATATTTGCATTCATACACAAGTTGCTTGTTTTGGAATGGCTTATAGGTTCCATACATTATCATTTAAAGTAAGGAACTTTGAATTTTCATTTTGAGCATCTTTATATATATATTTCTACACTAAAGAAAATAATTTTCTTTACAATGCTTACTTTCCTTTCCTTCAAATCACAAAGTTTGAATAGACAATTTAATCTACAAACCATTCATTTTCAAACATTGAAATAGTTCAAGACATGAAATTATGTTCTCTTATATACGCAAATTAGTTCAAATACAAGTCATCATGCCATTTGTGGTGTGTGCACCCAAATTCCAATTGGCTTACCATTCGATCCGACTAAACAATCCTACTTCAAATGTGTTCTCATTCTTCAACTTGTCACCTTGCAATTGTACACACTTGCACTTGCAAATTGATTAGTAACGTTCTTTCTTGGTAACATATAAAATAATTTTTAAAAGTTCGTAAAGTCAACATCGTTCAACTTCTTTCATTCAATTTTTGAATATTCTAGAATCTCCATTTAATATTTAATTGAATTTCTTCAATAATTTGATTTACCATATTATGATAAATATGGAATAAAATTGGGTTATGACACATAGAATGAATTTCTCTTCATTTATGTCCTCTTCAATGTCACAAATGGAAATCCACTTCTTCTTCCTTGAAGTCACAACTCAACATTAGTTGATAAATTTTTGATTACATCATTAGTATATAAAAAATGATGTGAAAATTTGGACAAACCTTTTCTTCTCTTCTTAGCATTTACAAACCCCTCGGGGTCATAATTTCTCACCTCATCCATAGGCATTCTAAGCTTACTCAACATTATTCCAAACTTTTCATAACCCTTTTTGGTAGTAGCAATGAAGTAACACAAGGAGCACTATGGGGTTATCACATAGCCTTTTCTGTTATTTCCAAACTTATCTTTGTCCATGCTATCCAACTGCCACATGATTTCCATAAAATCCAATCTTTCAAAAACATATAAAGGCAAACAATGTGGTGCAACTCTGGCTCCATAAACTCTAATCAGAGTGTAGTGTGAATGTGGGAACTAGTCACCCCAATTGTGACCCTCTTTTGATCTTTCTCTAAGCTCATGTGGGCGCATAATCTCCTTGATGACCCTTTAGACTTTGTACACATGCTTTACACCCAAAATTTCCAGGATAACGACCTTTAAAACATTATAGAAAGCAAGATAGTTGGAATGTGGGAAATTTTGATCCCAAATAAAAGACCACATTTGCATAGGAAAATCATTTCCTTCATCATCCTTCTGCCTTAGTTTCATAAACTTCTTCCATTTTCCCTGTACCATCCATAAGATCATATGCATCAATAAAGAATAATGGGGAAAAGATAGAGGGGCTTTCCCATCCTTTAATTCAATAAGTCCTTTATGCATCTGATCTGCAATGCAGGCTGCATAATCAAACCCTCTATTTGAATTCCAGTTTTGAATGTCAATAATCATTACCAACAGTGCAGTAGGTATCCTTTCATCAAATCTATGAGCTAACACCTACTCCAAACAGTAGTATGTGTTCTTGAAATAATTTGCGAATTCATCACAACCAAAAGGTTCGAAGTCCTTGGGACCAAAAGATACCTTATCTCCTTTCCTATGCCTAGGAAGCACATGCTTCTTATATCCATATCTTTTTTCTGATACTCATTGCACAATTAAGAAAAATTAATGCTGACAATAGCATGAGAGTTTAAATTAAAAACCTCCATAATTTTGCCTCTAGTTATATCAAACAATGGGGTTCCATTTTTACTCTTAATTGTTCTATCCTTAACATCATAATGCTTGGCTAATTCCAGCATCAAGTCAACCTCAACAAATATGTTAGGCACCACCAGACTCCTTGTTGATGGCCAAATTGACACAACATGTAGGAAAGATGTAATCACCTTACCTCTCCTGAAAAAGATAAACGATCATTAAATTGATCACCTTCCAAGGTCCTAGACATTGGGGTGATCCCACAAAGTTGGTTTACAATTTTAGGAGATTTTGATTTTTGTTTCAAAATCACATATTTTTAGAAAATATAATGATTTAAGCCTTAAAAAATTTCATTTAAAGCATTCCTATTGAAGAGGGTTTGATCAAACTACCTTAGATCAAACCCCCTTGGATAGAACCTCGCTAGTTGTAAACCATACCTATAATGAAGTCTCCTTTACACCTATCAAAATGCTGATAAAAAACCACTTTTGATTTATCTTTTGGGGGATCAAATGAATTCATTTAAAATTTATTTTTTGTAAGTATGTAGTCCTTATTATAAGCTTCCCAAAAAGTATAATTTTAAATAAATTTAATTTAATTATTATATTTGTTTTTCTATTTCTTATGAATGTAGGTTTTCCACCGAAAATCAAGCTCTCTATTCTGTACATGTGGAAAAATAACAGATTATCAATTTTTTTTTTGAAAAATATGAGTGCACTAGATATTGAAGTCCTTGATCCAACAAAAAAAATGAATTTCGATAGATACAAAAAATTTATGCATTATACGGTCGCACTATGTCTGAATTGTAATTGGTTTGACTTTGAAACTTGATTAAAGAAAAAATATTCAATAACAAACTATCTAACCAAGTGGAAGCACTAGATATTGGAGTTACAAATCTAAATTCAAAATAATTATAATTTTATCCTTCATGGAAAAAAGTTATGCGTTATACGATGAGCGTCACTTTTTAAAAATGTTGTTTTAAATGAAAAAACTAGTTTTCGAGGGAGATGGAAATAGAAGTGCAATTTGATTCTAAAATTTTTGAAAAAAATATATTTAGAATCTATAGACAAAATTTCATGAAACTCTAGTTTGCATCATCTTCAAATTCCTCACGGTTTAGCCGCTATAGGTGCCCAAAAGTGAAGATTTAGTTAAAAAAATTTATTTCAGTGTCCAGTTTGGCCAAAAATTGTAAACCACTATTGTGGGATCACTCGATGTTGGGTCACAAAATTTCTATTTTGTTAAGTGGTCAATGAGGTTGTGACGTTCAAGGGGCCTCCTGGTTATTGAGTCTCTTGGTTGATGTGAGATCAAACTCAGGTATCTAAACCTACTCTAACCGAATGATAAAAAAGAGTAAAAGATAGATCAAAGATGCAAAAAAGAAAATAATGTTAATTCATTTATTTAACCAAACCTATTACTCTTCAAGGAATCCCTAAACTAAAATGTAGAATAAATCAACTTGTAATCAATACAAAACTTCATTCATTCATAGTGCAAACAATAACAACATATTTCAAATCACAATTCAAACAAAAGAAAAGATAAAACTTCATTAATTCCTTGAAGAACTTCAAATCAAATGATTAACAAAATAAACACTACTCTAGAGTATAATTTAAAGTAGGTTTTAGTCTGTTGCTTCTATTGCAGTGAAACAGATAAGCAACATTTACAATTCTGGTGAACTTCACCAGTGTATAGAAACCAATGTCTTCAAACCCACTCGATTAACTAAATTTTTTGAAAACTCCATTGTATACTCTACTGCTAAACTAATTGAAACTTCTAACTAAGATCCCTAATTGATTTCCCAATTTTCTAACCCTTTCAAATGAGCTTGATCTCATAATTTATAGCTCATTGATTACATAATTCTCTCCTAAAACGAATACGTGTAACAATAGATTTCTTTGTGTTTGCAATTCTTCATAAAGGAAACTTTCTATTTCAGCCTTTGTTTTACTTTAGTTGACTTTCAGCTTGACCTCTGTGGTGATTGCAATTCATAGTTTGACTCAGAGTCCTTTTTGCACGATGTAGAGAAACATCCTTTTCCAAAAATCATGTCCTATGGGCCCGCCTTGTCTTCAACTCACTCCCAGTTAATAGTATTCATAAAATCTCCTCTCTTTGTATGTCAGTTTTGTAAATTATCTCCACTATGATCCATTTTAATCTTTGAAAGAGGCATCTCTAAACACAAAGCACATTAATTAATTTATTAAATTAATCAAATATCCAAAATATTTCAATTAAAGGTGTATGATGAACTTCAAACTCTCATAAATGAAATAATAAGAAAACCCTTTTTTAAAATTTAATGTTATTTTAAAATAAAATATCATTAAATTAATGTTCTATGTGGATTCAAAATCCCGACTCCTGTTACTTGATGCCATATCTGGATCAACTCACTCCCTGTTTGAGTTTTCATCGTTTATCTCTCCATTATGCTCAACTTTCTCTGTCAATTTCCAATATCCAATTCCATTTTCCATTGGTTCTTCTCATACATTTCAATTAATCTTTCATTCTCTTCAGGTGTATCATGCAACTTTAGCTGAAGAACTTCAACTTCTTTCCCAAGGACAATTGTATGCTCTATTTCAGCACTCACCACATTATCTGTGCAAATTGTCCTTAAATGTAGTGCTTTGTGTATCAATCTCCTATTCAAGTCTTTCAACTTGATTTATGAGTAGGAGGACCTGTTCTTGTAACTTTATTGATACTTCTGAGAATCCTTTTTAGCTTTTCTAATTTCACCTTTTTTCCTGTATGAATTTTTCAAACATATCAACTAATCATTTGTTATCGTCCACTGATTCCCTTAATCTATGGCCAAGAAGATAGCATTACCCTGGGATTCTGCTTCATGCTGACTTGCTACACTGATTGCTTCACCTAATTCTTTTAGTTCCTTTTGTGTCGATAAGCCTTCTATACTAGCCTCCACTTCTTGTGAGTAGTTAACTTCAATTGCAGCGGCCTTTTCTACCAATGCATTTTGTGTACCTCTATTTTCAAAAGCTTCTAAAGTTAATTCAACAAACTCTATGTTGCACAGATTCGCAATCATTGCATTCTTATGAGATGAAATTTCATCGGAAAGGTGGTTTTACATCTGCCAATTACAATTGCTTTGAAAAGTTTCTGGCTATTCAACAAATTCATTTTATGCTGATCCTTCAATCATATCACTCTTTCAGATAACATCTCTTCAAATGAGTCTCTGTGTCAAATACTTCTGCGCAACCTTTTTTGCTTAGTCGATACTTCTACCTTTTGTATGCATTCACCAGGGCAATTGTAATTACAACACTTGGCATCCACAAGTTTGCATTAGAGTGAAGCTTTGGATTCATTTCAACTAATCAACCTTGTGCATCTTACATTTCCTTGAGGGGAATTCCATGAGACCATTGGTTTACTCTCACGTGACCCGTGAGTTCACATTCCACGAGGCGCATTCTGTCAAACTGTGCACAAGACGTGTCTATGCTTCCACATTATGCAGGTATCAACGTTTTACCCAACAACATATCTTAAACCAATCCTGCAAAATAATTCACAATGCATTGTATGCTTCCAATGTTGCACATATGTCTTCCAGGGATTTTCCACTAAAACATTTGACAAAACTCCTTTATCCTTTGTGCTTTGATGCATTCTTCATTTTATCACATACATGCCTACCAAGGCGGTTGTAACTTAAACATAAAAATCTGCACTTCTTGCTGGGCATTTTATCATATCGGTCACATGCTCTTGTTTGTGCTTCAATTCATGCATTCATGTCTGCCAAGGGAGGATGCACTAACCACGTTGCATTTGCTTGAAAGTTTCTTAAGGATTTCATCATTTTGCTCTGCATATCTTTGAGATTTACTCAGGGAATTTTAAACTCCCAATCAATTCATTTGTTGTACTTCACCCAATGAGATGACATCCTTTTAAGACATTTTGTCAAGCAATTTTCACTGCCCTGTTCACTTTGTGCAGATCCTACAATCACGCCTTCCATGAGATGATGTCTCTTTAGGCACTCTATAAAACAGTTCATTCCCTGTGTCTAAGCTTGCACATTTTGCTTGTTTGTAGACACTAGGGCATTGACAAACAACAACATCTGATCAAAAACCCGCTTCCCATTATACTTTGTTGTGCACTATAAATCATTTCTTTGCATGGGACGATGTCACTTTGAGGCATTCTATCAAACAGTTCACTTGCCTTGCTCTTGACACTTCACATTTTGCGCACCTATTTACTGGGCAATTGTAAATTCCAAATTTGGCACAGATAGAGATGCTGAAAACGCCTTTGGAATTCAGCTTTACACTTGCCGATAGCATTTGCTTGAAAGTTTTCGCAGCCTTTTAAACAAATCCAATTTGTGTAAATTCTGCAATCATCGATTTCCAAGAGATGATGTCTCGTTTCTTTTGGAGATCTTCTTTTCTATTTTTATCAATCAGCTATATGCTGTTCCACTACTTCCATTATGCGCATATCGTACAATCGATGTGGTCCTTGAGCCTCCATTTCTTTGAGGCATACTATCAAACAGTGAGCGTGCCTTCTGTGCTCTTTCACATTTTTGCATATATGTTTACCCGGGCAGTTACAACTACAATTCTTGCCTCAATGCTTCGATGGATGTTTGTAGTTCTTGTTCCAAAGCTTCCTTCAATGTTACGGGTGAAGAGGGGAACTCGGTTTCACAGCTTCCATGGTGATCTGTTGGAAACTTCTTAAATCTCTTCCACAAATTCGTTTTGTGCAAAGTTTGCAACCAAAAGACATATGACGTGTTCCATTATTTTGCAATTTATCGATTGTATTTTGTTCGAAACATTGAATTCCTCATCAATGGATTCGTTTTGCACATATATCACATTTCATGAGGTGACTTTTTCTGCAAGCCCTTTTGTTGAACACGACGCGGCTATGGCGTTTGTAAGACCACATTTTCTGAGGCCGGATTATGTGCGGGGATGCCAACTTCGGAAGAACATCATTTTCTAGCCTTTGTCCCTCTAAGCCATCGGGAGCGGGATGCAGATTGAAAATGGACATTGGAACTTTAGTTTTTTATTTCATTCAGGAGGCGAAGTCGGAATGGCACCCAGCGCATGAACATTTATTCCATCGGGTTCCAATGTTCGGTCTAGTTCCACATTCTGACTGGGCTCTGTTAGTTGCATCAATCGGTTGTTTCATTCTCCAAAATGTTTTGTTGATATTTGAACCCGCAATCACGGCATATCATGAGATGAAATCTCTGCGAAGCAGTCCGCTCAACAGTTCTTGCGTCCATCCTCCGTTTCCAATCTTTGCACAGGCGGGTTGAACATTTGCCCATGAACATTTTTTTTCATCCAGTTTCAGTATTTAGTCTGATTCTGAATTCCGACCAATATTGTTGCACGCAGGATTAGGTTTCGGGATTAACCCACAACGTGAACATTTAATTTTTCCCTTGGTTCAAACTTTAGTTCTCGGGCCGAATCCCGAAAAGCGCATTTTATTTTACTTCAAAGCCTTTTGATGTGGGCTCAGGTTCAGAACTATTCAGAACATGGTCGTTTTATTTTTACATTAATTTTGGGGTTGGGTTTTCTCCCGAACCACAAACTTTTAACTTTTATGATTTTTACGATTTTAATTTTTTTTTTTTAGATGTTTTTGTTTTTCTAAATGTTTTAAATTGAAAAGATTTATTTATTAAATTTTAAAATCTTTTATAACTTTTATTTTAAAAGATTATTTATTTGTTTATTTAATTTTAATTTTTTGATTTTAAATCTTTTAAATATTAAAAGATTTTTTTTATTTAAACCAGTTTTTTATTTAATATCTTTTAATTTTTAAAACTAAAAGATTGATTATTATTATTTTTAAAACCTTTTAAAATTAAAAAGTTTATTTTATTTTTAAATTTTCTTTTTTTTTAAATTTTTATATATATTTTTGTATTTTCTCAATTTTCAATTTTCAATTTTTTTGTATTTTCTCAAAGGCGAGAACATGCACAAAAAATGAAAGAAAAAGAAACAATAAAAGATCAAATTGAACAATGCAAAACCAAAAATGGAGAAATGAAGAAGACAAAAATGAACAAATGAGAAACTAGAAACAAATGACATGACAAGACGAGGACAAAGATGAACGAAAACGACAAAAAAAATGAACAACGAAATGGTTGAAGATGAGACGAAGCAAAACGGGCTGGAGATCGAGATCGGGAACAGACTGGACACATGAGCCTTCAAAGAGTGCAAGGTTCTGAGAAAGTTTTGAAACCCGAACTCGATAAGAAAAATGCACAACAGACGTGAGAATCGAGATTGGGACAAAACTAGGAACAAGATCCTTAGAAAGGTCCCTGGTTCCGGTTATGATCCGATACCCGATTATGAACCAAACAAAAGAAAAACAAGGAATCAAAGATTAGAGTCGGGATGGAAACCAAGACTTGAAAGCCTAAAGGGTTCCAGGTGCCAATTCCATTTTGAAACCTGATTTCAAAAAAACAAAGACGATAAGCAAGTGGAGATCGAAATTGGGATGGAACAAGAACTTGAACCTTCACCAAGTGCAAAGAACCAGTTCCAGTCCGAAACCCGACTCCGACAAAGAAAAATGAAACAAGGCACAAGAAAAGACAAAAACTTGAATGACAAAGCGTGAAACACAACAAAACTAACCAGCAAAATGAAAAAGAAAATAGAGGGGGTCCCTGACTTTTCCAAGCAAAAAAGTTGAGGTGTGTATGCAGGGCATAACACTCCCAAGGTTAAAACCCCATAGATGATGAGCTAGACATTTGGCATATCGCCTATTGAAAGCATATATGACCAACTCCCAACCACTCTAGGGCAAGAGACTTCTCCAATTCCAACAACATTATCAATTAAACTACTTGTCATAACACCTTGTCCCATAGGCTGCGTGCCAATCTGCTTGCCTCCCTTAAAAATATATTGAGATTCACCCTCCATGAACATGGTGTAATCTCTTTCTTCTACTTTCTTCTTTGTAGTACCCTCAGAGAATTCTGATTTGGTTTAACAACCTTGTGCTTTTTCTGTTTTGGCTTACCCTCTACTCTTGAGGAATCACTAGGTTGACTCATGATTTATAGCTAGGGTATATGAATTCAACTTATGAATGAGGGCTTACAGGTTTTATGTTCTCAAGAAACCAATTTGCAAAATACAAATAGAAAACCTCCCAAATTTCACCCAATTCCTACCAATTTCTATGAACTCCCATGATATCAAAAGAATTTTCAAACCCTAAGCCCCTAGAGTTTACTTAATTTACCACTAACTCCCTTAACTAGTTCAATTCAATTAGAATTTACATAGAGAGGTGTAAATAATGCTTACCCGGGAGAGAAATTACATTCAATGTCTCCGCAACTCCTTCACCTAGACTCCTCACATCTTCTTCTGCTTCAAATTTTTGCAATTATGAGGACAAATGAACCAACTACCTTCTTTATGGCTCAAGAATGGAGCGTCTTCACCATTAATGCTTGAAAGAAAGCTCGCACGAGCGAACTGACACTTAGCTGTTTAAGTTTGAATTCTGGCTGTTGATCACTTTGATTTAAAACATCATCCATGGTCCTCCTTCATCCTCACACTTTCTAATTTTGCTTTTAGTGATGCCCTTTTGATGTTTCCATGTTGCCCTTTTTGTTTTTATCACCTTTTATTTCAAGGCCATTTCCCATCGCTAATTCATCCTCAACTTCTTTAAATGGATCTGTGATGCAAAAGAACTCAAGATAGGAGGAATATTCTATCAAATATCCCTCAATTCTTCATCGCTCATCACCAATTGTTCTTCAAGCCTCTGATTGCAACCACAATGCTTTGAGATGTAGCGATGGACATAAGGCTCAATGCCCCATTGGTAATCACTTATATTCTTTTTCCTTCTTGTATGCTGTTAGTGATATGAATAACATATGCAATGAAATGCTAACCATTAGATCGAGTCATCCTCCCTTGAATTTATGCTTCCTCCATCACTCATTGCTAATAGGAAGGCCCTTCAAAAAGGACTTGTAGTGATGCCTTGGACCCTAGTGATGAGAACATGTATTAGCACCGCCCATCACTCATCGCTGATTCACTTTTTAATAGATGAATCACACTAGTGATGGAAGAAACTTAGCGAAGGTTCAAGATTCAACCACATTCCTTAGCAAAAAGATCAATGGTTATGTGGGTGTCTCTCTTGACAACAACTTGAATGAAGATGGATCAATGATGCAACATTAGAACCACAAACTTAATCGCTCATTGCTAATATGGAAATGGAGAGAAAGCAACATTGCGTGACGTACAATGAGCCAACAGTGTAAAGGACTATAGTGTTATTGTGTATCACTAATTCAGAATTCAGATCATTAAGATGATCAATGATACAAAGGTTACCGGTGATGCAAGGGAAATACTTCATATCACACATCACTAATATGAAACTTGAGGCCTTATGCATACTTGTGATGCAAAGCATAACAATGATACATAGAAGCAAGGGTTCATCACTGATCGCCAATTCAATGCTAGCAGTCACAAGGCTATGTGTGATGGGCGATATGCCGAGCAGTAGGCACAAAATTAAGTGGGAAAATATTGCACGTGCTCATATGTTGTTTTAAAAGGGGGACCAACTAGGACCATGAGGTGGATAGACATAAGATCCAACCCACGATAAAGTCTTAGGACAATGGCTAAATAAAATGGGACTCAACCATAGGAGAATAATACCATGGGGAAAATATTTCAATACGGGTGTGAGACGATAACCCTAGACATAAGGGACTAGTCAAAAGATGGGTACCAAAGACTCAGGTTGTTTTTAAATGATTGAAAACCAATCACATTAGGTCAATAGAAAATTAGACCAAAAGAACAAGGATTAAGACGAAGGAAAATATGCTGAGTAAGACCAAACCCATAGCACAAAACCGTAAACCCCGTGTGATATAAACCCCAATAGGTGGGCAAGAACAAGGCCAATGAGATAACCAAACATTGTTTCAAGGAAGTGGAACATGAAATTTTGAGGGTTCCACCAATGGCTCTGACTAGGGATGCATGCCTCTTGTAGGCATGGCGAGATTCCAAATCTTATGGTGAAGCAAACCAAGCACAAAGAAAACCCAAAACCAAGGGCCAACCCAAAAAAGGCAGGAAGACCAGACCAAAGCACACCAAACCTATATACAGAAAATACAAAATTTACATGTACATGGAAAAAGAACATATTTTAAGAGAAATATGGCTTCAAGAACTATCTGGATGTACTAGTAGTTCAAGAAGTTCATGCATCAAACTCTAGATAAAGTAGGAGCCCTCACCATGTGTATTTGCTATCAAATAATGGCCCAACCATAGATGATCAAACTTTCCATGCTTGCCTTTATCTTCAGCCCTGACATTCCACATTAAAACCATACTCCTTACCTCAAACTTTCTCATAGAAGCTCTTTTGTCATACAAATTCTTTACTTGTATTTGTAGTTTTGCATTATCCTTTTGAGCCTCTCTTCTCATCTCACCCACTTTAGTTAGGGCTTCAATTTTGCACTACATCTCATCACATACATCACCATCATACTCTTGAATGAACTTATACATTTTCATCAAATTATTTTGAGGCAACCTTGTACCTATACTATAAACTAATTCAAAAGGGGAATGCCCAGTTGCTTTCTTAACTGTTACCCTATCTTCCCATAATTCCAACTTCAACTTTGAATCCCTTCTCAATCTCTCTTTTGATGATTTTCATAAGGCTTTTATTGCTCGATTCAACCTAGCCATTGCCTTGTGGATGATATGGGGATGAATAAGATGTTTGGATCTCATGCTTATTGTAGAAATCTATAAAATCCTCAAATTTGAAACATATGACATTATTTGAGACAATTTTTTCAAGCACACCAAATCTAATCAATATGTTCTCCAATAGGGAGTCAATCACCACTTGTTGCTCTTTTAGTAGGGATTTCCTCTACCCACTTGATAAAGTAATCAGTAGCAACTAAAATCCATGAGTGTCCACCACTGGACTTGTTTGATATTTCTCCTATGAAGTCAATGCCCCACTATTGAAATGGTGCTTGAATTGAGACAGGTCTCAATGGAAAATCTCTTGAGAAGTTAAGCTTCCCGAAAAACCTTTGGCATGCATCACATGCTTTCACTAATTCATGTACATCCTTGAAAACAACAGGCCACCAAAAAAATGCTCAACAAACCTTGTGAGTGGTGGTCTTAGCCATGTAATGTCCTCCACATACTCCATTATGCATGATCTCATCCAAAAGCTTAGAAGCTTGTGTGTTATCAACACACTTCAACAAAACTCCATTAGGGATTCTCCACCACAATTCATCATTGATAGTCACATATTACTGCTTGAAATTTTAGAGTTCTATTTTCATTATCAGCCAAACCATCAGGGCATTGCATTGTTTGCAAATATTGGACAATGTTCCTATACCACTCAAAGGAGAGGTCTACATGTCACAAACTGGTGACAACTCCATACAATCCACTTGATTTACTTGATTAGCATCTATATTTGTATCAGCCATTGAATTTTCTAATCTGTGGCCCCTAAGTAGCTTAGTGATTTAATTGTCAATGTTGAACTCTCAAATCCTATTAATTGACCTCCATCTTTTATCCGTGGCTTCCTATTGAGTAAAGATGTCTTTAACTGCAACACTAGGAACATATACAATGATCGTTGCTCCCACAAGATATATTCTGAAATTATTTATTGTTTTGACTAATGCATAAGCCTATTTTTCTATCAAGTTGTATTTGAGCTCTACAACTTGCAAGGAATTGCTGAAAAATGCTATTGGTTTCTCATAACCTTCATCATTTTTATATAACAAAACTCCTGCAATTGTGTGAAATGAAGCAAATGTGAAAAGATGAAAAGGCTTTGAGAAATCTAGGGATTTGAGAATTGGGGCTTCCTTAATAGCCTGTTTGATACTTTGAAAAGCTTTTGTAGGCTCCTCACTCCACACTACCTTTCGGGTGTTGTCATAATAGTGGCTTACAATTCCTGAGAGGAACGAATTTTAGCTGAAATCACATATTTTTAGAAAATATAATGATTTAAGCCTTGAAAAGTTCCATTTTAAGGATTCCAATTGAAGAGGGTTTGATCAAATCACCTTAGATCAAAACCCCTTCGATAGAACCTCACTAGTTTTAAACCATACCTATAAATGCGTCTCCTTTACACCTATCAAAATGCTGATAAAAAATCACTTTTGATTTAGCTTTTGGGGGATCAAATGAATTCATTTAAAATTTATTTCAAATGATTATGTCATTCCTCAAAACAAGCTATCCAATGAATATAATTTTAATATGTTTTGGTTTTGTTATGTATTTGTTTTTAAAGTTTTATTAAACATAGGTTTTTCATCGAAAATGAATTTCTTTGTTCTTCACATGTGGAAAATAGAAGATTATCAAAAAAAAATTTGAAAAATATGAGTGCACCAGAAATTGAAGTCCTTGATCCAACAAAAAAAAATAAATTAAATTTTGACATATACAAAAAATTTATATGGTCGTGTTGTGTCTGAATTGTAATTTGTTTGACTTTGAAACTTGATTAAGGAAAAAAATATTCAATAAAAACTATCTAACTAAGTGGAAGCACTAGATATCAGAGTTACAAATCTAAATTTGAAAGAATTAGAATTTTATCCTTCATGGAAAAAACTTATATGTTTATCTGAAAGCGTCACTTTTTAAAAATGTTGTTTTTTGAAAAAAATTAATTTTTGTGGGAGATGGAAAAAGAAGTGAAATTTGATTCCAAAAATTTTGAAAAAAATATTTTTAGAATCTACAAACAAAATTTGATGAGACTCTAGTTTACACCATCTTCAAATTCCCCACAGTTTAGCCGCTATAGGTGCCCGAATGTGAAGATTTAGTTAAAAATAATAATTTTAGTGTCCAGTTTGGCCAAAAATTGTAAACCACTATTATGGGATCACCCTTTCCATTTTCTTGAGCATTTTGGAGATAGGATGCATGATCTCTACAAAATTTGTAACAAACCTTCTTATGAAATTTATCTACCCAAAGAAAGAATGAATACCTTTGACGTTTTTGGGCAGAGGGATCTTGTCTATTGTAGCTACACATTCTAGATCAATCCTTACTCCTTCCTTAGAAACAATGTGCCCAAGTAACTTCCCTTCTTTCACTCCAAACACACACTTCTTGGGATTCAATGAAATCCCATATTCCAATGCCTTCTTAAATAACTTCTCCAAATGTATACAATGATCCTCTTCTTTCTTATTGTATGTAGTCAGATCATCCTGGTAAACAACTAAAAATATGTCTATAAAGTCTACAAAGGCCACATCCATGGCTATTTGAAAGGTAGCACTTGCATTTGCCAATTCAAATGGCATTCTAACATAGACATATGTGCCCCATGGTGTTTTAAAAGTTGTCTTGTATTTCTCATATTCTTAGACTACTACTTGATTGTAGCTTTAAAATCCATCCATCATGGATAACAACTCAAAACAACTTACCTTTTGTAACATGAATTCCATGTTTGGTAGTGGGTAATTGTCTTTCAACGATGACACATTTAGGTTTCTAAAATCATCACAAAGTATAATTTCACTGTTCTTCTTTCTCACTAGAACCAAATTTGAAACCCATGTTGAGTGTCTGATGGGCTTGATGATCCCAACATCCATTAATTTTATGAGTTCCTCTTGCATTTTAGGTTGCAATGTGGGATTTATTGGTCTCTGCTTTTTCCTAAAGGGTTTTGCATTTGGATTTAAAGGTATCTCATGTTGAAATAACTCTTCTCTATATTCCTTCAAGTATCATAAGACCATGCAAACACATGTATGTACTTTCTCAATAAAAAAATCAACATTGCTTTGACTTGAAGTTTCATCTTTTTTCCAATGTAGACAATTTTAGGAGCATTCTCTATACCTAGATTTAATTCTTCTAAATCCTACTTGTGAGTGGATGTCTATTTAGCATTGCTTCTATCAGGGCCATCAAAAACCTTTTCTAATGCAATTGGTCCCTTTGGAATCTTATTGGTTTTCAACTGAATGATCTCATTTCCAAAAACCGTTTCCTTACCATCCACTTCCTCTATAAAATCCCCAAAGTCAATTTCTTGACCCTCATATTATTGCAAGAATCTCAAGATGTCCTCATCATCATTAAACACTTGCCAGTTCTTTATGTTATCAGGAACTGAAGGTTTGACTTGCACTCCAATTTTTGAAATGCCAACAAAAGTAATATCATCTAGCAAGAGAGTAATATTGGCAAGTAAATCTACCACTCGATTATTGCTCCTATCCAACCAATTAATACTAAAGGCATCAAACTAAATTTAATCCCAGACAATATTTCTGTACTGTCTCAACCTAGTATTCTTTGATGCATACTTTGACCTAACTTGAGAAATGACAAGTTCTGAATATCCAATAACTATTAACTTCTTAATTCCATGTTTCTCATCTAATTTTAGCCCTAGTAGCAAAGCTTCATATCCAACTACATTGTTTGTGCATGCAAACAACAATGAAAATGAGAACTTAAAAGTTTTACCATTAGGAGAGATGAGTATCACCCCTGCACTAGCTCCTTCCTTTGAGCAAGCACCATCAAAATATATGTTCCATAAGTCATCATTGTTTTCTTACTGCAATACTTCTTTCTCAAGGGGTGTAGCATGTTTTTCTTCCTCTTCTTGTAACTCTTCAACCCTAAAGTTATCCATACAAGTATCTACAAAATGAATTCTATCTTCTTCCATAAATTCAATCATGTGTGGAGCTCTTGGTTCCCTTATAAGATTGATGTCTTTTCCCTCAATTGGGAATGTGTCAAAGGACATGTCACACTCCATGCTTCCTCCCATCAAGGCACTCCACTTCCTTAACAATAACATACCATAATTTGGTGGGATGTCCACCACAACTATGCTCATAACAAACTCCTTGTTAGGAAAATAAGGTAGTCTATATGGGACATCTTTAATCACTCCTATGACTGGAATCTCTCTTGAATCCATGGCATAAAATTTTCCATAGGCACAATTGATATTCAAGCCTATTTCCTTCATGATATCCACCGACATGATATTAGTTGAAGCTCCTGAATCAATTATACAGTTCTTTAGAAGCTTACCATCAACAATTAAAGTTACATAAAATGGATCAATATTATTTGGGCAAGCTATGATAGTACTGCCCAAGTAAATATGAGGGATTTCACCAATGTCTCCCTCCATCAACTCTTCACTTACTTTATTTTCACTCACTTGAGGCTAAGTAGACATGCTTTTATCTTCATAGGCCTTAGTAGCACCATTGATAAGGGCTACTACCTTCTGCTTATGCTCTTCAATTCTCATCATCTCCATTAATGGAACTGCCACTTTGACTTGAGAAAGCAGTTGAAACATGTCAACCGGATTATACTTGGGTAATTCATGAGGGACTAAACTCTGCTCCCTAATATTGTTCTTCCGTGGCTTAGAATTCTTCTCAATCTTACCTTCTAATTTATTTTCTTGATTTGCATTTGACTTGAGTTTTTTCTTTCACAACAAGAGAAATGGCCTCACCAGATTTCTTGGTCACATTATCTTTCTTGGCCCAAATCTTGGGTCCCTTACTCTCCTTGGCTTTGACCTCTTCCTTGTAAACTTGACCAATTCTTCTATTTTAGTTCCCTATTTTTCTGTATTTTTCTCTTTCATGAACATGCTACCTAGCTTACCTTGGTCACAATTCGCAACTCCATTTCTCAAATTATGAGTGTTTCTAGCTTGCACTACCAATGCTACTATCATTTGCTGATATTCTTTTTTAGAAGGTATTCTCAAGGACACATTCATTTCATCCATTTCCATAGCGAAAATATTATTCTCAACATCTTCATCCTCATCGGGGAAAATTTACTAATGATAAGCATCTAATTTCCGTCTTTAGTAGTCAACATCCACTTCATATGACTCAAGTCATCTGAAGAACATTCCTCATTAGAAAAATAGGATTTGTGCATAAGTACATGTACCTCCACATCATTTTCCTCTAATGGCTCATAATCATCTGACTGATTTTGTTCTTCTTCGAACTGTCTTGCCACTGAGCATGTTTGAGAGGCATGTGGTAGTTTGAAAACAATAGACCAAGGTGTTTCATCAGTAAATTTCATAGAATTTCTCTGCATTGGGTAAAGGGGAACTTTTCTTTGTGTATTTTTTTGATTATTTTGGATTGGCTTTCCATTATGCCAATTGGTGTTATAAGGATGGTCTTGTAGCCTAGGAGGTCTTTCATTTTTCTGAAAATTTGGCTTGTCATTTGTGTAGACACTAAAAATTGTCCTAGGCCTGTGACTCTTATTTTCTTCGTCATTTCCCCTTTCATTCTTTCATTCTTCATAGTTAAATAAATTTTAATTATTTAATTATTTAATAATGTCATATGTCTTCTATTAATTAAATAATTTTAATTATTTAATTAATTCATTTCTATCTTTATTCTTCTTGATTAAATAAATAAATTTTATTTATTTAATTATGTCACTAATTAAGTCCTTTTCTTTCTAAATTAAATAATTTTATTTATTTAATTTTCTTCATTTTCCACTCTAATTAAATAATTATTTTAATTATTTAATTATTCATTAGCCTCTTCTCTCCTAAATTAAATATATTTTATTTATTTAATTTGGTCCCCTCTTTTGAATTTTGAATTAAATCATTATTTAATTCAAAAAATTCCCTTTGTCACATTCCTCTATAATTAAATAATTATTTTAATTATTTAATTATTCATTGGTCACCTAGATTAAATAATTTTTATTATTTAATTTCTCCTAGCACCTCTTTATCCATGCCAATCTTATCTTCCACAACAAGTCTTTATCTATCCATGTCTTAATTAACCTTCACCGTTGATTAAATTATCTATAATTTAATCTTGATCATTCATCCTTATAATTTTTCCCTTACCCTAAACCATACCTTATCTTTTAATCTTGGCCATTGATTATTGTCTCTTCATCTTATCCCTTCATTCAAAATTGACTTCCCTATAAATGACCTTGTCATTGTCATTTGCCATCTATCCACAAGCTATCTAGAGTCCTTATCCTATCTTGCTATCTTGTCATCAAGTCAAGTGCATCCATAGTCATTTAGAATCTTCAATATTTTGCTTTGTCATTGTCATAGGCCATATTGCATACTCAAAATCTAAGGGAAACCATATTATTCAAGCAAAATGGAGAAGTGAAATGAAGGTGAATCAATGGTGGCATGAAGATTTGGTAATATTGTTTTATGTTTTATTGTCTTTATGCTTATTTGTACTTCATTGTTGATTAGGGTATTATTTACATGATTATTTGCCTAACATTAATATTTTAGCCTTGATTATATTGGTGAGCCTGATGTGAAGTCACAAAATGGCATAGATCATACAATTTTTTTGGAATTGCGGGTTGTAGGCATAGATCGACGCAATCGCCAGGTCGAACAATGCAATTGATTTGCATAAGGGCACACTTACATTTTATTTGATTTTTGGTTAATTTTTGTTAGATCTAGACCATATTAGCTTTTTGGTTTGTTGGTCTAACCCTAGTTCATATCATAGGCATCATTAGGTCACTTGCTTGTTGGCAGACTTTTGTTATTTTGCAAGTTCTAGATTTTTGCGTCGCATTTGACTATCATTCACTGCAATCGTCATCTTGGTTCGCCGCATTCACCATTAACCTCATCTGCATTTTCTTAGGTGAACCATAGTCAACATCCTATGAACTGTAGTCATAGTTTCTGAGCCGCATTTGCTCACTGCCGTGAGTTGCATTCATGATTTCTTTGATGCAATTGCCTATCTTTTCAAATTTTTAGATTTCATTTAAAATTTCCAATCTAGGTCATTTTCATTTCATAGAGTATGGGTTTTCTATTACTAATATCTAATTTCCAGCATGTGCCATAGGTACCAAGGAGACATTCCCATATACATTGATCAAACAAAACTATCTTATCTTCTTTTCACTCATTGGCATTAAAATTAATCTTGCATTTTCATGTCATTGCGATCAATTTACCTAATCTGCATTTCACTCATTTGGTTAAAAATAACTTGTATTGTCATTGATTGGTTTAAAATTGATCTTGCATCTAGTGTCTTTCTCACATATTGCTTTAGGGATTAAAAAGAACAAGTGTTTGCATTGTCTTTCACACATTTGGATTTTGGAATTAAAATGAACCCCATGTGAGTGTGAGCAAAATTTTTTTGTGTATGCACTCTCCTTGTGCTTTGTGTGAGCTTGGGTGATAAAAAAAAACATCTTTGTCTTGCTTTGTTACCTTTAGAGGGACCTGCCTCGAAGGAGGGAATGACTCCAACCAGTTTTTTGCTCGAGTCGGTATATAAAAGGATAAGACTAAATTGTCAAGTCCTCATGATAGTCTTTTCCCTTTCCATACAATGCCACTTGAAATCAGGTACCTACCTTTTCTTTTAAAGGTATAAGAACTCCTAGTAAAGTGATTAAAGCCTTAAGTGGCTTGCTAGATGCTTGCAGAGAGTTGTGTCCCCGAGTATTCACTAAGAACCTTGTTGTAGTGGCCAAAATCACTTTCACTTGCTAGCGCAACAATGGTCATTGTGAAGTTGCCTCACATATTCTCTAAGCATTGTGTAAAGGCAGAAATTCCTCCTTGTGGGTAATTGAGACTTGGTGAGCCCGAGAAGTGAGTGCACTATAAGGGGCAACTTGTGCCATCAAGTCTCTAGCTGTTCGCCTTGTTTAAGCAATTGGAGAAATCCAAGTGGGGATCTAGCTGGCAGTATCTCTTGAGAAGCCATAGGTTGTAAAGTGTGTTTGCAAGTGTCTTTTACACATTTAAACATTCAAACTAGACTAGAAACAATTATTTTTCAGAGTGTTTGCAGTGTTTTCCAAAACCACATTTCACATTATCACCTCAAACTTTTGACAAAAATTCAACCAAAGTTCAAACTAGTACACTGAGAACCACAATTGATTGTCTTGAATTGTAATCACAACTATTGTAAACCACAATTGAAAAATTTGAGCTATAACTACTAGTTCTCTAAACTACAATTGACTGTCCTAAACTGCAATTTCTTGAGACAAAAATCTAAGACCAAAACTGAAGCATAACCTCTCTTTGATCAGTACTGAGCATAACTAGAATATTCACCTGTAGACTTGCAAACCTATCATTGAACATTTAGTCATTTAGTTACCATTGCATGCCTTGCATCCATCATAGAAAAAAAAATTGGCTTACCTTTTAGCTTGCATAGACTTTGGTAGAAACCTTGGAAAACTTAAGATCAGTTCATAAAGACCAAATTAAAGTTGCCCCAATTTCATCATCCTCCATAATTTTAGTCCTTTTGTCATCTAGGTTGTCCCTCAACTCCCAAGGCTAGTTTGAAGGTCACCTTTGTCACAATTTGTCATTTAGTCACCATTACCATTGAACTCTTGGCAACCCAAATTGGAATCTTTGGTCCTCTTGGTTTAGTTGAGATATCTTACCTTTGGTTTCCTCATAGGGTAGTTTAGAGTCATACCTTTAGTCTTATTTCTAGATCATTTCCATTTCACTTGAATTTCACTTGCATTGGCATTACATTGGCATTACCATACTTTGGACCTCATTGCGACACTTACATTTCAAATCCCAACATTTTGTCACCTTGAATCCATAGTTGGTTATCATCCTTGGGCATATTATACCTCCAAAAAAATAAAAAAAAATAGTTGTATAACCTTGGATTTAGCTTACCTTGGTCATCCTTAGACATAGTCTTTGCATAGTCATACCATATCATAAACACTACCTCTTGCAAGTATTACATGGTAAAAACTAGGTTGCAAAGGAAACAAGAAGATGAGATGACTTTCCCAATAGACAAGGACTTTATCAACCCATTTGCAAGTTCCTCACAAGGGTCACCCAAATCATACAAATCACTATTTGAAAAATTTGTCACTAGAGACCAAAAGGGGCATGTTATGGTAGAAGACATAGAGGCTTCCTCACAAGATCTTAAATTTGTCTCCTTTATAGATGAATACTTAGCACATGATCCCCAATGTTACCCAACAAAACTCTTGATAGAAGGTGCCACATTACCTCCTGGGTTTGACATAAGTACAATAAAATCAACATCCACACCTAATAGCCAAACTCAAGGGAACAACACATCCATTCCACAAGTGAACACCTGAATTCCACAAATAAACACATCCATGCCAATAGGAGGAACCACACAAGATGAAACTAAAATCCATACCTCCTTATGTGACACCCAAAGCATGACACAAGGCACAACATTTACCATAGGATCTTCATCATCAAACCCATTTGGCTTACATGACACAACAAATAGGCCTAAAATTGTCCTCAACACTACAACAGCTATACCAAACACACAAGTCAACCTACATAATCACACCTTTACAAGCTCATCCAACACATTCCATAACATACACATTCCAATCCAAATCCAAAACATGACATATGCATCCAATTTGCAAAACCAAAATCCGTCCTACACCCACAAATTAAACCAAAACCCGCCACATAGTGTTGGATTGCAACATGGCCATATAGACCCAAAAAATACACAAGTGGATATCTTGAAAACATAAATGCTATCCATTCAACAACAAATGGAAAACATGCAAATGACAACCAAAAAGGCCTACATAGTGCAAGACTTATGTCCATTTCCCTTTGACAAAAAATTATACATGCCACCCTTCCCACATGGATATGTTATACCGAATTTTCCAAAGTACAATGGGAGGTATAACCCTCTTGAACACATAAGGGAATTTACCACACATTGCATAGACATCGCATTTGGGCCTACATATCTCATGAGACTTTTTCTACAAAGCCTTACTAGCATAACACTTGAATGGCTTTCTAAACTCCCAGCTGGCATAAGAACATGGGGTAAACTAGCCAAAAAATTCATCGAACACTTTGCCTTTAACATCATCAATGAAATATTAATAGCCACCTTATGTCACACTACACAAGAGGAAGGATAAAACTTTATCACTTCCTTCCAATGGTGGCGAAGCTTAGCTAGTCGATGTCCAGTTGAGATACCCGAAAAACAAAAGGTCACTATCTTCCTAGAAAACCTCAACTCAAAATTGAGAAGTGAACTAAGAGTACAATGTTGCACAATATTTGTGGACCTAGTGGAAAAAGGTATTATCATTGAAAAGACTCTCATGGACAAAGGTGAACTCAAAATGTTCAATAAGAACACAAGCAACCAAAGCATCCCAAATGACAAAAACAAATATTGGTCCTAAAATAAAAATGTCACCAACAATGGAGTTATTGATGCAAAGACCATACATACAGGCCCTATTATTTCACTTAGAGGCTCTAATGTTTCAAACAACATATCAAGAGTTGTCGAACAAACTGCTAATGCTATCCAAAACACACAACAACTGAGAACACAAAGGAAGTTTCCAAAATGAAAGTACACCCCACTTGGTGAACCAATTGAGTTAGTCTTCAAACAACTCTTACATCACAATGTCATACAACTTCTTGATCCCAAATAGTACGATATTGGATAGTTCAAACCCTCTTGGTGGGATGACATTGCTTTTTGTGACTATCATCGAACTAAAGGACAAAACCTTTTGTAGTGTCGACAGTTGAAGAATATTATACAAGACCTTGTGGAAAATGGTACTATTGAGGTTAATGGACAAATGCAACAACATGCTTCAAACAACAACCATAAATTCTTTTCTAATCCGTTGCATGACCATGGGAAAGGAAAATCCCCCAATACATGCAATAAGATCAATAATAACTCAGCTAATTATGCCAATGTCAAATATGACTATGGAAATTCCACTATCATAAATCACATTTGAGCTTTTGATGGACATGTTAATACCATCACCATTAAGAAGACTCCTGAATGTGCCGTTAGTACCCACCGTACCAAAATAACCATCCAAAGACCTCTTCTAAAACTAAAACAAACATTGAAAGCCCAATATAATCTCCTTAACCAATTAGGGAAAACTCCAACACAAATTTCTATCCTCAAATTTTTGCACATATTTCCTGACCATAGGGCCATCTTAGACAAAGCCTTGAAAAACATGACTATACCTACTGATCTTGATGTCAATTGTTTTGAAGAAATGGTTGGATACTTGACCAATTCCCATCACACTACCTTTTTCGAACAAGATTATTCCATAGAAAAGCTAAATCATAATGACCCTTCACATTTTGAAGTCTTTGTCCATAAAGCTAAAGTCAGACGAGTCTTGGTAGACGAAGGAGCTGGGTTAAACATTTTCAATTTAAAATTGGTTTCAAGGAATTAGGCTTTTTGAAGGCATGTGTAGACACTACTAAAGGCATTGTTATCAAGCCATACGATGATGAAGAAGTAAAGTCTAAAGGAATCATAACACTCCCTATTCAAGTCAGACCCACAACCATGGAGACCACTTTCCAAGTCTTGGACCATGAATTACCATATAACCTTCTCTTAGGCTAGCCATGGATTCATTCCATGAAAGTCATTCCATCTATATACCATCAATGCCTTAAATTTCCATATAACGACACTAAAATAACCATAGCTGGTGATCCCGATCCATTCCAATATTGTACTAACCTATGAGGAATACCCCAATAGCAAGTGCTTGTCAACCAAGAGGCATCATCTTCCACTTCATTCCATTACATTGATCCTTCTGCTCTTTCTAAAGCATCCATTTTGAACCCTTCATCTTCCACTCCCAAAGTAGAGGTCCAAGAAAAAGGTTGTGGAGATTACCACATGAAAACATCTTATTGTATCAGTCAAATAACATCTCCTAAGTCATATGGAAAACCAATGACGAACAGAAGGAAAACTAATGTCACAATTTAGTTTCCTCCTACCAATATTTTCACAAAATTGGGATAATTTAGCAAATAAATTATCAATGAAGAGGATGTGACATCCTAGCTTTATAAAGAGGACAATGAAAAACCATCTCTACCCACACAAATACCTACAAAATAGTATGGTAAAGGTTTTAAGCCTATGAAAGATAAAGGATATGATGGACATATCGGGCTTGGACTACATCAGGATGGCATGATTGAGCTGATCACTATCTTTAAATGACCAAATGGTCTTGGTATTGGATTCCAATTGATTAAGATTGGTGTTTCAGTACCGTGTCACCTTTACAAGAGGAAGTGAATGCTTTTGAGGCTATCGAGACATCCAATGACACCTCTGACCAACCTTACTATTCCATGAACTCAAATGAATATGAATGGGGTTCTGACAAGTCATCTAGTGACTATTAACTTTATGAAACATTTAGAGAACCTAGGTGAACCCACTTTTGATGAAATATTTGAGAATTTTTTTAAAATTGGCCCATCACGAGACACATCAAAACCTGATGTACCTCCTCCTAGGAATAGGGAAGACACTGTAAAATCCTTTTGGAACTATGCCAATAATTCAACCTTTACCTTAACCCATCTTAACTTTGACACTTCTAATGATGGCATATCCTTAGTCTATCCCCAAATTATCAATTCTGATCAACGAGACCCCCCCCGTCTTAGATATCTTTGAGAATGACAAAGTAATAGTTGAGTTCATGGGATTGTGTGAAGGAATTCCTAGTGGGGACCAAAAGGCTGGCTTTACAATTGACTTGGATAAAATGGCATATTTTGGGGAGTCTGTCCACCCCTCTAGTCACAAAAGTAAAAACAATAAAAAGAAAAATGAAAAAAATGAAAATGATGGGTCCTTAGGTGAAAACCGAAAGCAACCTCTAGACCAAGAAAAAGTAAAAAGAAAGGATGTATCCAAGGGTGAAAACCTCTCTGAGGCACCCAAGGATGGAGGGTTGGATGTTCTCTCCATTAACCAAGAGAAGTCACCACTGCCAATCGAGAAATCAAAGGAAATCAACCTTGGCATTGAATATAGTCCTAAGATAGTCCACTTTGTGACATCTTTGACAAAATTTAAGAAACTTGAGTTTCAAGCTTTCTTCACTGAAAAACATATTAACTTTGTATGGTCACACGCTGGAATTCCTAGATTAGATCCTGAGTTGATACTACATCATTTTCCATTACATCAGGATGCTAAACCTATAAAACAAAAACTTTGAAAAATACATCTGTGAATTGCATTATTAGTCAAGGCTGAACTAAAGAAATTGTTGGATGTGGGCTTCATTCAATCACTTGACTATGCAGAATGGATTTCCAATTTAGTACCAGTGACAAAACCAACAAGTGGTATTTGCATTTACACATATTTCTAAGATCTAAACAAGGCATGCCCTAAAGATGATTTCCTGTTGCCCAACATTAACATAATCATAGACTTGACAGTTGGATACGAGATGTTGTCCCTTATGGATGGCTTCTTAGGATATAATCAAATTATAATTGCACTAGAGGACCAACACAAGACAACCTTCAATTGTCCATGGGGCACCTATTGTTGGAACACCATGCCTTTTGGACTTAAAAATGTAGGAACTACATATCAATAGGCTATGACAACCATTTTCCATGGCCTCATGCATACCTTGATGGAAGATTATGTGGATGATCTATTGGTGAAATCATTGACACAAGCAGACCATTTGAGAGTCCTGGAAAAAATATTCAAAATAATGGAAGAATATAAAGTAAGGCTAAACC
>VDFB02365102.1:0-17868 GCA_007258455.2 Sequoia sempervirens
TATTTATTTGGAAAAATATTACAAAAAAAATATGCATCACATCCAGACATGAGTCCTCTACATTTATATAAAATCTTATCAAAAATTATTATCATTTTATTATGGTTAGGGTGGTTAGACAGACACCTACTTCTTATTTTTTCCCTGAAATTTAAGTATTACTGCATTGAAATTTCAAATTTTCACCAAATATATTTTATTTATTTTTAAATAAACCTAGTAGTTTAGGAACTACATTCAATTTTCTACAAATTCTATTCTTACATATTTTTGAAATAATAAAGATAACTTATTCAAATTTTTACGTCAAGTTTCCTAACACTGATTTTTCTAATTTTTTTGCCACTTAAGGGCCTGTTTTTTCCATGATGATCCTGCACATACTCCCAAAGTTTGATCGAACATAACTTGGGTATACATACTCCATTTGATTCCATTTAAGTTGCATTGGAACCAATATTTTCAGCTCTTTCTGATGGTGTCAAATTCTAGAGCATTGGGGACACTTCAATTTTCATTGAAAAAGTACCCCTTGGATCACACCAACTTGGCAAGCTTCTATAGAAACTCGTGGAAGGCTAAGAGGAGTGGAAGGATATTTATGAAATCATTCCTTGCAAATGGGAACTATGTAGTGCCCCTCCATTTCAGTTGTTCTTGGAATTCTAGTAGGTAGTTTGTTGGGTGGTCGTGTTGTCTTCATTGTTAAAAGTGGTTTTAATTCTGGATGGTCCATTGCTAAGGTCATGATGATTTTGTGATTTTATTATTTAATTTGATTTTGAGGTATGTGATAACACTAACATTATGGTTAGATTTGATTTAATCAAATTGATTTAATTATAAGATCACTCGATTTATTTGGAATTAAATAAAGAATTAGATTTAATAATAAGTGATAAGTGTGTCATCATTGAAAGTTAATTATTTAAAGATGAAAATGATGTAATGGTAAGTGAACAAATTAAATGGAGATAGGATAGTTATTTCAATCAAGAGATTTAAAATAAATTAAATTATGAAATATAAAGAATAAAGTTTATTATTTAATAATTAAAATTAAGTTGTTTTATAAATAGTATGGTTTATAGGATAATTAATAATGATTGATAAATTATTAATTATGTGAGGATAAATATATAAATAAGATAAAGCAATGTGATTGTGATCTTGAAGATAAGATTTTGAACCAATTTAAGAACAAACGAAAATAGAAAGATATGGAAGAAGATAATTATTTTAAGAAAGTAATTTAAAATAATTAAAAAAAACAAGTTGTTAAAAAAAAAGCAGTTAGAAAAGATGGAAAAAGTTGGCATGCAGAGCATGCATAAGGGGGTTGCATTCGCCAAGCCACGGGGGGATCTTCTTGCAAGGCAAGAGCAGGATCTATTAGGTCTTCCAGAGAAAATTTTGAGAGAGAGTATTATCTCTACCGCAATCTTTTGTGGAGGAGTTGTCTCATTTTTGGCATGGGCGCTTATGGGGGAGCATTCGGTTGTGACCAAGAGGGGGAATTAAAAAAAATTACAGCGTTGGAGTATTGTGGGGAGGGTTTTGAAGACGATGTTCGTGCAGGAGGCAGTAGAAGAGTCCGTTCTTTGTTGTCATCAACATCAACAAGCGTGGGGAATTCGGGTAAGTTTTGAATTATTTTCTATGTACTCCGAAGTTTGGTGCTGAGAATTTTGTGTCCTTTGTACTGATGTATCTTGTCTCTGTTTCAAGCTGCCTGTATGCTGTTCGTTTGATTTGGTGGATGTGCACTCGTGGTTACTCGGTGCCTGCTATGTATTTTGTAATTTATTCTATGCATATAACCCTGTCGTTTCCTATCCACCATCGTGAGCCATAGCTTCCCAACCCAGAGAATGAAGAATTTTATTGCTGTTCTTGCATATCTTAAATCTGTAATTCTTCTTAGATTTCCATCGCTTTGAACAACCGTTCTTTCAAAACTCTAGAGATACTTATTGCCAATATTACTTTTTCTTTTCCTATCTTGCTTTCTGTTCTCAGATTATTTGCATGACTGTTTGCATAGAGAACACAGGAAAATCTTTCTACGTTAGGGTGTGTTCCAGTGTGCTTCATTAATTCTTAGATTTGGAGAGATTCCTTGTGTAATCCCAAGCTTGTGTGTGCTCTTAGTGTTGCCATCCTCCTTGCTTTAAAGTTCCTTAAGCTTTCTCATTAACCCAAACCGCACATCATCCTCCCTGGCAGCATTCATGTTTCTCTTTTAAGTTGATAGAATTCAATGTGAGTTGCTTTGTTAATGTAGCGAAGGTGTCGGCCTTGTGGTGTGTTGTAGTTTACAAACCCTTAGGTATGTGTTGCTTTTTGTTATTAAATGTGGTTTATTTAGAGAAAACCACAGGGCTAAGGTTACATCATTTCTTTGATAGCTAGCACAGGTCTAAAATCATCTAATAATCGACCTCTACACCTGCCAATTACATTTGCTTGAAAGTTTCTTAAACCTTTTTAGGCTGCGCTAGCCAGCTCCCTCTCCTCCAGTGACGCCATGCATATGATCTGCCATGAGAATAAATCAAATTCCCTTTTATCTCTGATTTCATTGTTAGTCTATCTCAGCCGCTACACTTGAAGATCATAGGAAGTATAAAGGTTTAAACAATCTCCCTGGTTTCATTGTCAACCTCTCTCAGCCGTGCACTTGGAACATAACAGGAAATTTCAAAGAATTAAATAACCTGCTTGATTCTTTTGACAATCTATCGCAGTTGCAACGCTTGAAAATAAAATATTGTCATTTACTAACATAATACAGAGCCTCCTTTGATCGTGATGATGATTAATTTCCAAACTTCAAACTAGAGGCTGCCTCTGAAACTCGCCACCAAACATAAATGCGTCTTGTTCAGAAAAGAGAAATTGGTACACTCTTAAGTCACGTATCTGCACCTCACCTGTCTCCTTCCATTCAATCTGGAGGATAACTTTTGGGATTTGATAATAATGCAAGTAGATGGCGATGTTTCCAAATTCCAATATTCACTTTCTAATATGCTTGGCAACCTATCACAGTTGCAGCATTTAGAGTTGAGGCATTGTACAGAATTAAATCGCCTCCCTGAAACCATTGGCAACCTATCACAGCTACGAATTTTAGACTTGCAATGGTGTATTAAATATCCTCTCTGAGTTCATTATCAACCTATCTAAGCTGCGGTGCTTTAAAGAATTTCTCCTCTTTATGCTTTCCCCTATTTTATTGAGCAGTCTGTCGTAATATAAAGACTTCAATGAAATATGCTTAGCTGAATTTATGTCCTGTGTAGGATTCACTTTTATAGGAATTTGTTGTATGTTTCCTTATTTTTGTAGTAGATCCTCATATGAGAGCATTCGATCTTTTATAAATTAATTATTCTTCCTGTTGCATCGCTTAAAAGCTAGATTCCATTATGGTTAGTCTATTCGGTAGCTATGAAGTGAAGGATTTCTTTTGAAGCCGTTATTTTTTTTCTCTTAATTTGAACCCTTGCACTTGAAGATCACCATATATAGGAGTCTTAGGGTTAGTCATGGAAAATTGATATGGTTACCCAGTTTTTCAGTCATAAGGATGATAAAGGAATGCCATAAGTTTGATCCTCATTCCTGAGTCATTAATAATTTAATTTATTTCCATAGCTTTGAATCATTGTTGTTGTTATGCTTTACTTTGGCCAACTATTCTGGATTGAATAAGGCTCTAGTGCATCTGCCAACATTATCATGCTTTTATTCATCTCCTTAACCTTTGTGCATGACAATGCTCTGGTAAGTTTTGCCACTTCAACCATTATTATCTTCTTGGTTGGTCTAAATCTGAATCTCATGTTACTTGAATTTGGGATGTTTCTTCTCAATGTAAACTTTATCTATTCACTAATAAATATAGGAGTTGCAATTTAGTCTGCTCACTCTCAAGCTCAAAGTCAGGCTTGAACAAATGAATGTATATAGATTTTAATTTTATCAGTTCAAATCTGAAGGTCTAAACATAGATAAATCAATGAATCATTATCTTCCTTATTATATGGATTTTTATCATAGATAATATATTTAATTAATAGTGAAGTATGATATCTCTATTAAGGAGAAATAATAATTTATAATCAAAGAAATTTAATTGGAAAATCAAAGATAATATCCATATCTAATTGACCTTAGATTAAAAGATTGTTATTGTATAAGGGTAGAAGTGTTAATTTATCTTTATGTAGGTATTTGTATAATTTGTGGTTATATGAGGATTATTTTTATTTGATATGTTAAAGATGGTCTTTTACCAAGCTAAGTTGGTGCTAATAGTTTAAAGTATAATTCCACATAATATTATTGTCATATTATAATTTAATATTTCTATCTATTTAGATTATTACCATTAAATCAATATTTTGAATAATTGAACTCAGGATACTAATATTTCATTAAATTTTAGTTGTAGTTGATTGGCAAGCTATAGTGTAAGAAACAACAATAACAATTAAGCAATAACCCAAGCAGGTTGCTTCGAAAAGTGAAATTCATGGATGTCGTAGTTGCTTGTTCGTGTTGGTTATTATATGATTTGATGTTCCTTCTTGAGGTGACTTTTCCTTGAGTTGTTTATGGTTGGGATTCTTGTGAATATCTTGAAGTCCTTGATGTTCTGATAAGTATGACCTTCTTAGTTTATGTTGATTTGAGGGTCTTTTATTCATTGGGTTGGTGTTGAAATTGGCTTGAAGCCACGTACCATTAACTTAATCTTGTTGCTTCATTTTTCCCTGGTTTGTGGATTGTCGTTCTTTTGGCTTCTAGAGGCTTGAGATTATTGTCAGTTGATGTTCTCTCTTTAGGTGCCCTTGTTGTGGCAAGTGTTTTTGATATCATGATTTTAAAAAAAGGTTGTACATGAATTATTGAGACTTTGATTATGTGTTTATAGCGAGATGGTTAATGCCTCGCGTGATTTGGTCTTGAGATTATTTGTTTTATCTGTTACGGTACAACCCTTGCCTGGTTTGGTTTATGTTAGGGGTCTTAGGGAGAGTGGCTCTTCGTGGGCGTCGGCGCCTCAGGATGAGGAAGGGCTCAGGATAACCCACAAAAGAGTAATTAAACAAGTGATAACCTAAACAATAGAATTTAGGGGGATGGGTAGTAAAACACACAAGATAATTAAAACTGGATTCCTTGTCTATGCATTAGGGCTACCATAGACTAGTGATAGACTGAGAAGGCCGTGGTCGGCAAAGTTGTAGTCTCGTCTTCATGAGAGATTACCGGCTCCGCATTAGCTACCCTATGGTGTCGGCGCCTCAGTTAGGAGGAAGGGCCAGGAAATCCATAGATGGGTGCAGACACCTCAGTTGGAGGAAGGGCCAGGAGAATCCCATGGGAGCTATGCGATGACACTCTCCACTAGACACCCTTGTTCTTGTTTCTTGCTACCTCTGGATATTGTAATATTTATGTTGTTTCATATTCTTGTGAAAATGATTTATGAATGTTCTTTGGTGACTTGCTTAATTGTTAGTGATTGGGTTATATGTGATGAGTTTCTTAGCTTTATTTGATCTTATTGACTCATGAATGTTGTTGATTATGTCATTGTAATCCTTGTTTTGTGATACCTTTGTTTGGCGTTGAGTCTTGTGGTTCCCTGTTGGATGTTCTTGGTTGAGGTCTCTTCTTGCCAGCTCCTTAGCACAGGGGGTGGGTCTTCGAACCCACGTGGTCGGTTGGAATGTGCTAAGCACCCCATTGGGTCTCCAGTCAAGGATCGAGAGGTGCAGATTGGTGCTGTTGCAGTAACTCTAGAGTTGTACCATTCTATTCCGTCATGTGGTTCCTGCCCATATTGGGAAACATGTTTGTATCATTGTAAGACTTGAACAGTGTAAAGTAATGAAAGGATGTGATGTAATATTTTATCATTGGTAACCTTGTGTGGATATGGATCCATATCAGATGTTATTCAAAGTATTGTATTTATTTAAGTAAATGGTTCTTATTGATGGTTTTATATATATGCTTTGTCATGGATTAGATTTGGATTTCATTCTTTATCATTGATGTATGGCATTAAGTTTCATAATGTATCCTCGTGTACCCCAAGGGACATAAATGATATTGGGTTTGTTTAAATGAATTTTCATGTCATAACTGTTGTGCATCTCATGCATGTTAGTTTTACTTTATAAAAAAATTGTGTGGTAATTGTTGCTTTAGCTGTCCTTTGGGGTTCGCACGACGGGGCGCTACAAACTAAGTACGGAAGCTTTGGAATGTCTAATACTTGGAGATGCCTATTTTTACCAATAACTTCATCCATTTCATCCTTGGCATGTGCTAGAAGTTTGGGATTTAGGATAAGCTTAGCAAGTGTCCATTCTATCACACTACTTGATATGTCAGTTCCTATAGTGAACAAATCCTACAAAACACATAAAAAAATCAATTATAATTTAACTTTTTTACTTTAAATACTATGAAGAAAAATAAAAAATATTCCAATCCCACTATCTACTGGTGCATTAGTATAACTTATATAAAAATATTATAAAAGGAAACAAGTCAACATCTAGTATAGTGAAAGTTACCTCAATCTAAGATAAGGTGCTCTATTAGAACCTTTCAACTTTAATTTAAAAATCATAATACCTTACAATTCATACCCATGGTTTAAATTTCTTATTTCTTTTTCACGTCTTTGCATAGTTTGAATTTAATTGATAGATCTTTTTTTAAATGATCAATTATTTTTTACAAGCATTAGAAATATAAATGATAGAATTAGTTACACTTCTATTTTCAATGTTTAATGTTAGCAGCACATTAACTTATTTTGTATTATCATTCTATAGAAGATCAATATATTAAAATACTTATGGATATTTCACACAAACTAGAAAGGAAAATTATCTATATATCCAAAATGTTTATGCTATAGTTAATATTTGAAAAATCAAATGAACATAGAACATTGTTAGGGTTATTTAAAATAAACTCAAATGATAGTCTATTATTCTTAATAATTTTATATTTTCTACCTAAACAAACAATTGTCTTAGCTTGAAACTCTATAGTTCATTTTTCATCTTTATTTCAATAAAAAAACATATATAATATTTCTAATACATTGTATCAAAAGTAGATATTTTACCAGAAGAAGAATCTTGATATTATCATCAGACAACCTCACTTCTTCCCATCAGAATTCTCTTGTTTAGACATAAGCACGTCCAAAAAATCTAGAGTTGCTTGCTTGTTGGGGGTGGCCTGGTGTTCTGCAATCATCTTGTTTAGGATATCATCGAACCGTATTGCTAGCTTCTTCATACTCTCTTGTATCCTATGCAAATCCATCCATGTAATAGAGGGTATAAAATCACCTATATTAAAATACCCTGCTTTAGTCATGAGCTCCACCACATTCTCCTTGAATTGGTTTGCCTCGTTCCCTTGGCCCTTGAAAACTCACTTGCTTAAAATCATTTGGCCAAAAATGTTGGTTGTGTAGATGTTGAGTAGGTCAGGCATATTTACTGCCTAGTTATTGCAGCTCTAAACAAAGATAGATTTAAGTATGTGACCCGTCTCAGCTTCTCTTAATGATTTCCAATCATCTAATGCCTTACCACCCAACATGTGAATATTACATAGCTGATAAAAAGAGTTTAAAATCAGATTTAGCCAATTTCTTTAAAAGAAAATTTAACATTATAAATAGAATGTTATACCAACTCACTACTAAATAATTTTAATCTATCAACTACCATATATATCTTAAATACTTCTATATTAGAGTGGCACAGCCTTGTTTCACTGCAGCTCCTCAAAAATAATTTATTCTGGGATTGATTCTGTTTGCAATATAATTTATTATTCCACTTTATGCACTATTTTTCTTTGCTTTGGCTTTAAAATCTTTGGACTTTTCAGAAATTTTTCAGATGACAAATTAGGATGGAGGATCAAAATTTTAGTGGACAAATTGTGTAGAAGCTATTGAAGTTTTTTCTAAGTTAATATTTGTTTTTTTTTCTTTTATTTGGATATTGTTTGAATGAAGTATTTTTTTTAAATATTATCTTGTTTAACAGTCAAATATTTAATACTAATTTTACATTACATCTACATTAAAAAGTGATAAATATATTTTTTTAATAGATGATTTTATATCATTTACAAATAGCTTTTAACTATTCAATATTGAACAAGTCTTTGATTGAAACTTCTTTGACCTTATCTCTTATGATCTTTGATCTTATCACTTATGAGTTTTGCACTCAGCAAGACTTCATTCCTGATAGATCAAGAACCCATTGACTCTCCTTTTCTTGTTAGCTAAATTAACAATTAATTGTTAAACTGAATGATGTTTATGAATAGTAAAAATTATCTGAAACAGACAAATCATCCTTCTATCTATAGGTAGTGGAAAAGAAAACTAAAACCTCTCACAGGAATGTACAAACAAACCCATGAAATCCCTCACAATAAAACCTCATGAATCAGACCCACTTCCATTGCTCAGGGGACGCTGCAAATAACCAGAACTCCTACAATATGTCTGAGTTGAAATCGCAGTGTTATGGTCTGGGGCACGTGGAATAGATTAACCTGAGTATTGACTGAGAATTAATAGAGAGGAGGACAGGAAGCAGAGATGTCAAAAACTGTGACATTAGTATTGGGTGGTATGAATTGCCATTCAGGGTGCAGAAAGTCAATCGCTTTTATCTTCAAGCAAACTGAGAATTGATAGAGAGGACTGGAAGCAAAGATGCCAAAACTATGGCATCAGTATTGACTAAGTATTGACAGAGAGAAGGACAGGAAGCAGAGATGTCAAAAACAAAACTGTGACATCAGTATTGGGTGGTATGAATTGCCATTCCGGATGTCAAGCAAACTGAGAATTGATAGAGAGGACTGGAAGCAAAGATGCCAAAACTCTGACATCAATATTGGGTGGTATGAATTGCCATTCCGGGTGCAGAAAGTCCATGCCCATAGCTTTTATATTACATGAAATATAAACTGAAACGAAACAAACAAACAAAAACTATTAGAGGCAAAAGGATTGTTGGCCCAGCCGCATTTATCTGAGAAAAGAAATATAACAGTAAAAACAATAGTTCCCACATATAGCATATTGCTTTTATAGCTCCACTTTCGATAAAATTGAGTCCTGCTTGCTAAATGACATTTGATAAAACCCCTCACACCAAGCTTCCCCATATTTCTAGATGGTCGTTCGAGTAATTTAATATTAAACTCCAGATTTTGTCTATGATTTGAAACAATTTATTACATGTAAATTTATACTTGTCTATACAGCTGTTTATTATTATTACATATTTGTCTATAAAATATTAATGAAAATGACACCCATATCTATATCCATATTTATTTGTTTTTTTAAAATTGAATATACATAGAAAAATGTATTTTGAAAATTATTCTATGATAAAAAAAATATCATATATTATAACATATTTATAGTAGATTGTATACATATAAAGAAATAAGAATAAATATAAAAATTTGGAAGGAAGTTTTAAATAGAAGAAAATTTTGTATGAGTAAAAATGTACCATATAATATGAAAATAGATTTGATTTGTCACAAAGGAGACAATGATTGATTTCAAAGTGATATAATGATTATTCTATCAACAAATCTAACATGACTATTTACACAATGAAGAACATAAAAAAGAACAACATTTAATCACAACAAACTATATGTACAAAGGAGCTTCATATTACAACAAATTCTCCAAAACTTTCTAATGCTTTCTTATGATAGCAAATGTAATACCCACAAAAATCTACTAGAAAGAAATGCTCCAAAGAGGCTAACAATTATGTTGACATTAATTCCACCTTAATGTTTTAGTTTCCCCAAGCATTTGTAGTAGTTTCTAAACATACAAGACCACTTAATCCAGGAGCACCCTGGGGTTGACATAATCTTGCATCACCCACTCAAATTTCTTGTTCTCTTAGTTTATTGCATGCAAGCTATTTGGAAGGCATCTATGTGTTTAGTTCCAAGGTGCAAATAGCTTAACTTGTGTGCTCTTGTATTCTTTATCTTTTCTTGTAGGAGTGAATTTTCTTGGCATGCTTGTCAATTATGATAGGTTCTATGATAGGTTCTAGTTCTAAAAAGATGGACCCTTCATCATCTACTATTGGTAATTTTTTAGTAGTCTTGCAACTTTCTCAAGCTCTTTCTTAAGGTAGGAAACATGAAAAATTGGGTGGATTTTAGAAAAGGGTGGGAGTAATTTTGTATTTTGTCTCATCAATGTGTTCAACCACTAGATAAGGGCTACAAAAATTTGACACAACTTGTGACCTATCTTGTCATGCAATGATGTTTGATTGAGGCTAGACATGTAAAAATACCGCATCATAGAAAACAAAGGTATGAGTTGTCTTAGGGTGTGTGCACAAATGTGTGACAGAAAAAAGGTGCCACATTGGTTTAAAAAGCAAAATTATGCATTAGGCAAGCACCAAATTAGGTGCATACCAAATGACTTTTGCATTTGGCGAGTGCCAAATTTGGTGCTCACTAGATGTTAAGTTACAAAAAAAAGAACATTCTTCTCATTTTTTTTGCATTTTGTGGCCATTGCTCTCATTTTGTGCCCTTCCAACTCATGCTCGCCAAAAGGAGATCAATTTTTTCTTGTGATTCTTCACAAGGATGCCGCCAAGACATTAGAGAGGTTGAAGAGATAGAAGAGGTATGCATTTCTTTTTCTTTAGTTTCAAATTTGAATTAAAATGTAGATTGAAATACCTAGGTTTTTTAAATGGTTTTTTTTAATTTCCAAGAAATCAATCTCCACCTACAAACATTGAAAATTCACAATCACCCCCTCATAAAGATCCTCTCGAACAAGAAGAACCTCAAACCCCTCCCTCAGTTTGTAGGCATCCACAAGGAACACAAGAAAATATTTTAAATGAAATTGAAAACAACAAAAGAGAACTTGAACAATTGATTGGAAGATTAAATGAGCATTTTGCAACCCACCCTTCTAGGAGAGGTATTGCTGAGTTGCTCAAATCAATTGTATCACTTGTAGGAGAAATGAGTGAGAAAATCAATTTTTGGTTGAATAAGAGGGATGAATTAAAATAATTTTATGCTAGTGGACTTTCATACGTACAAGTGAAAAAAGAAAAAATTAACAAAGCCAACTTGTGTGTGCTTTTTATAGACCCAAAAACCAAGGGTATGTGCAGGATCATGATAGGCCAAAAAAGTGGCGATATGATGGGTATGTGTAGGGTATGTGGCTGACAACTTTTTTTTACCCAAAATTGATGAAATGAAAAGGGTTTTTAAAGGAGATTCTCCAATTTCCACCAATATAAATTATGCTTTACTTTGAATTTAATTAATTATTATTATTTATTTTCTATTTGAATTATGACTAAACTCATGATTGATAAGTTGATTGAAAAACATCTATAGCTTTCAAACGGTGTCACATTCCATGGTTCACATACTATAGGATTAAATAAAAATGAATTTCAAGAAGTTTTGACCAAGTTCAGGTGGTCAAACATACAAGTTTTTATATTTTTTAAAATTTGTAATAAAAAATCATAATTAATTATTTCACTTGGAAAAAAAATTACAAAAAAGTATGCATCACATCCGGACATGAGTCATCTACTTATATATAGAAACTTATAAAAAAATATTATCATTTTATTGTGGTTAGGGTGGTCAAACAGACACCTACTTATTTTTTCCCTAAAATTTAAGTACTACTACATTGAAATTTCAAATTTTCACCAACTAGATTTAAAAAATAAAAAATAAACCTAGTAGTTTAGAAATTATGTTCAATTTTCTATAGAGTCTATTCTTACATATTTTTGAAATAATATAAAAAACTTACTCAAATTTTTACGACAAGTTGCCTCACTCTATTTTTTCTAAATTTTTTGCCATTTAAGGGCCTATTTTTTCCATGATGATCCTGCACATACCCCCAACACACCTTTGTCACATGTATGCAGGAGGTTCTCCATCCATTGGTGCCACCATGAATTAATAAAAAATAAGTTTTGGGAGTGGTGGTGGATGGATTTTGACCAACCTCCATGCAATAACTATGAGGAAACTCTTGTGATTTTGTCCTCAATAAGGTGCCAAATTATTTTGACATTTTAGACTTTTAGGGTAGAGGTGGGGGCTCCACATGTGATAGACTAGGTGCACAACATAATCCACAATTGGCATCAAGACCCTTGGCCAAACCCATGGTGGAGCATGTCACCATTCCTTCTATTGTGAAGGATAGTATCAAGTTGGCCACATTGGAATCGATTAGCTCCCTCACTCAGAGCATTGTACAATGCGCAAGGCCTCTAGTAGAACTTGATGTAGATGACACTTCTAGGCCCAAAGTTCCACCCTACCATTATTGCTCTTGTGGTGAACTGTTTGCACGTATGATGGTGAGAGTGCTTGGGATGTATATACCTAGTATACATCAGCTGCAGAGCATATGGATATGAAATATGTTGTCACAACCCATTTAATATTCTTATCTTAATCACTTAATTATTATTATATTAATTATTTAATAACAAAGTGATTAGGGAAGACAATTTGGTTATGTTAATTATTAGTTGAAGGGTAATCAAGAATGATTATAATGATGATGATTAATTATGTGTGATAATTCATAATTGCATCATGAATTTCTCATATTTTCTCATATTGGAGAGAGAGAGAGAGAGTATCATGGGGGAAAAGGTTATAGTTGATGAAAAGTAACATATTATGATGGAATCAATACACTCACTCACTTAGACTCATGTATTTAGGTTGCATGTGCATGTGTATAAGATTGGAAATAGTGGGTTCCTATAGTATTAATTATGTAATTTTATGAATGGTGTTTATATATTTTTTCATGAGAGTAAAATATTCTTTATGTAAATCTAGATAAATTAAATAATCAAAGAGCCCATGTCAAAATTGGGATGAGCCAACTTAGCACAAAAATATGCTATGTGTGATATGTAATTTTAAGATACTCATCTAAATAGGAATTTTCTTTTCTTTTATTTAACTATTACTCTAATAAAGAAATATAAATTATATTATTAATAAATAGTATAATATTTTAATAAAGATATTAGTTAAAGATTATTTTAAAAGGACAAAATAAAATTAAAAATAAATAACATACATTTTAATAAAGGCATGTAATGTCTTTATTTCATTTTTTAAAAAAAGGGGAAGAAGGCTTAAAATTATTTCAAAAGAAATAAAATAATAATAAAAATAAGAAAGAAACAATGTGCCTTGTCAATGCTTACACAATTTGCATGCTTATCTTTGTGGCTAGAGGCTGACAAAGGTTGTGGAATCTAGTGTTACACAAGGCAGTTAAATTTGTTTTAAAAAAAATTTGGAAAGGAATTTTGAGAAGGAAGGGGGAGAGAAAGCATGTTTAGGATAGTCAATAGAAAATAGAAGCATTCCCAAATTACTATTAGGGGAGAAGACCCAATAGTAGTGCACTCTAACTTCATGCTTCTAATTATCCTACGTGGAAATTCCAAATCACTCCCAATTTTTTACAACTTACTTGGCAAGTCCCCTACTTATAACTTTCATTTCAAGGCCACATTGGCATGCTTTTTGTCAAGATATCCAAAAAGGCCCAAAAAAAAGGTGCTACCAATAATTGTCCATTCACATCATGGATAGTTGAGCGTTGATGTGGCATCACATGATTGATTGTGTTTTGGATCAAAGGAATACATTTTGTTTAAGCTAGGATAGTCATGTCACAACTATTGACCAGAGTATTGTCTGAGAATTAATTGCCTTTTCTATAAAATGGAAATTTTGGTCTCATTTTGTCACCTCATGTTATCTTGAAGCTTTTGCACTCGTGTCATACTCTTACAATCTTGTCATCTTGTGATAGGAATATTTGCATTCCATTTGACATAATTTAGACATATTTAGATGCTTACTAGTTGCATGTTAACATAGTATTGTATTTAGTCTCTCAAATCCTTCAACATTTGCTTAGGGCTTGTCATTGTCATCATAGATTTCTCATCATAAATTTGAGGGAAACATCATATTTCCAGCAAGTTGAGAAGGTATAATGGAGGCTAGCCATGGAGATTGAAGACATTTGGTGAGATATTTCATTTTGTTTTCATGTTTTTCCTTTGTACTTCATTATTACTTTTGGTTTTTATGTTTATGCATTTGATTTTCTAACCCTAGAAAAATTCCCTTAGTTACATTGGTGAACCTGATGTGAAAATCATGCATATTTTGTTTTTCATATGACATTTTTATGTTTTGCAGCTACAGGTATGGCCGTGACACATTTTCTCTTCATAACGATGCATTCAATATTCCACGATGCATTCCCTCTCTAGAACATTACATTCGCTCTGTTGTGATGGATATGCTTTACAGAGTGATGCATTTGCTTGATCACAACACATTTATCTTGTAGGTTGTCGCATTCATTTGTCAAATTCTAGATTCTAGAACCGCAACGCATTAGCCACCTAGAATGATGCAATCACTCTACTGTGACACATTTACCTTGTGAAATTTTTCTCTAAGGTTTTTCTAGATTTGGCTTAATTTATTTTTGCATTTTTCTCCTTTATGCAATCTTTAGTTTAGTATTTTTTTGGCTGCTAATGAGTGGTTGCAACATGTGGCTTTGAGTCTTTCATGGGTCCAAGACATTTTATTTGTGAAACTACTAACTTGTGGTTTTGTAGGTTCGATTGTCCAAGGCTATCATTTTTGAAACATTGTGCTTGTTGATTTTTAGATTAGAAAACACTTCAATTGGTGCACTTAAAATAACTTTTCTTGTCCTTTTCTTGATTGTGTTAGGGGTGGTAGTTGATTATGCTCTCACCTTGTGCAAACTATGTGATAAAAAAACTACCCATCCATTTTTGTGTTTTCCTTGATTTAATAATCAAATTATCATCTCCCCTTGCACACTTGTGCAATCATGGGTGTAAAATAAATGGTTATTGACTCTAGAACTTGGGCCTTCCTTGGTGGCAAAATTTACTTACCCCAAGGTGACTCAAACTGGAAAAGGAGCTAAAGCGAAGCTACCCCTGACCGGTATATAAATGTGAATCTTCAGGGAAAGCCTAGGATTACCAGTGCGGATGCGTCATATGGACCAAGTAATACTCCCCAAAACCCTGTTGAGCATAACTTATTTAGGATGGAGTGCCTTTTAAATGGAGCTTAATCTTGTGCCCCATGTATGACCACTCAAACAGGGGTCCCAAACTAAACACCTTTGTGTAGTAGCCAAAATCCCTCTATTTGTTAGCGCAAAAATGGTCATTGTGAAGGCATCCACATATTCCTAGTTATTAGTAGAGGTGATAAACCTACCATGGGAGATTAATGGGGGTTGGAAGCTTGGTTGGCTTGAGAAGTAGTGTACCATAAGGGGGAGCTCATACAACCAAGCTTTTGGATTCACATGCTAAGAATATGTGGCTGGGGAAACCCATGTGGAATCTAGTGAATATTGTTCTGGCCTAACCTAGGATTGTGCTTGTTTCAAAAGACAAAATATTGTGTTTTCCAAGTGTTTTCAGACATTCAAACAAGACAAACATCACTTTCAGATCAGGAAACAAACCGTCAACATCAAACACTTTAGATTTTGGACCAAAATTGCAAACAAATAAGACTTTATGCTTTCTGCACCACATATGTTGTAATGCATTCACTCTTTTGCACCACATTCACTTTGTAGAACATTGCATTCATTTTGTCAAAACGTGTTATCCTTGTAGAACATCGTATTTTCCTTTGTCAAACTACATTTTCTTCCCATAAAGTTGCATCTGCAATACTAAACCACATTCACTTTCTGTAGAGCTGCATTTCCTATACTTGAGCTACATCTGCTATACTGTGATGCATGTGTGACCTAAAACGATGCATTCACCTGAAAAAAACAAAAATCTATCACATACCAGAAACTGAAGTCAAACTTGTCCAAACTATCCATAATCATCTTTTTCCAGAAGCGCTCTGTCAAAACTAAATCAAAAAATTGCTCAAATTTCTAATTTAGTGCACACTTTATCTTACATCTTACCATAGGGTCATCTTTACAAATCTTAGTCTTATCATTAGGCCTCACCATTTTCATTTTCAGTCATAAACCAACACCTAGGTCCTCATTTCACTTGCATATTTTGGATTAGGACAACCTTGCCATACTTTGGAAAAATATTGACTTTCAAAAGTAGGTTATCATTGGACTTAATCATCATTATGTTCTTTAGTCATCGTCCTTTTGTGAGACCTTTCCAACTCATAAGTCTAGTTAGGAAACCTCACTTGTCATTTTGTCCTTGTCATTTAGTCCTTCAAACATGTCCTTTGATATTCCAAAATTGAGACATAGATCAATCTTAGGGTGGTTAGGAAAAATTCTTCCAAATCATTTAGACCTTTGCATTGTATACTTTAAACATTCAAAACATCTAGTCCTCATCTTGCATATTTTATCCTTTAAAATCCTAAAAAATTGTCATCATAGTCCTCATTTGGCATCTAGACTTGGAATTGGTCACTTCCTTAGTCAACACTATCATCCTAGTCTTCATTGTCCTTTGGAATTAGTAATCTCCTTTGGAAAATATTGTCATATTGCATCCTTTATCAAAAAAATCCCAACAAAAAAATAGTCTTGCATTGTCATCCTTTATCAAAAATTCAAAAACATAGGCTAGCGTCATCCTTGCATTTAGTTGTCATCCTCATCCTCCTCATTTGAGCACTTCCCTTTTATGGTGGAAACTAGGCTTCAAAGAAAGAGAAGACAAATGAAAAACTTTGGACAAAATCCCAATCCCAACATCAACAATAACACTTATGACCCAAACCAACACTGGACTTTTTTCGATCCATTTAACAACATGAACATACAATCCTCCATGAACATGCCATCTTCGTGAAATAATCTTTTTGAACCATTCATGTGAAGAGACCAACAAGGATGTGTATATGCAGAAGAATTAGAAGCCGCAATGCAGAATCCCGACATAGCCTCCTTTGTAGAAGGCTTAGTCTTAAATGACCCTCAAAGATATCTCACCATGCTCTTAGACCAAGGGGTTAAGTTACCATGTGGTTTTGACATTAACACTTTAAGACCAATATCACCCAACCCTAATGTCAATAATATAAACAACATACCCAACACCAGTCAACCTCCAAACAATACAAACAATACTTCTAGTGGTGTTACCTCACAAATTTCCACAAGTACCATTAATGCTACCTCCAACAACACAAACAATCAAAACAATTCCAATTTGATCAATGCGACATCCGTTGGAGGGAAAACAACCATGCCACAAGCCATGACACAATCAATGCCAACAATGTCCACAATATGAAATTGTCGGTCGGTTACCACGCGTTCATTTTCAATGGAACTGGCTGCTAAAATCACATTTGGAGCTTCATCTAGTGCCATGGGTGCCTCATCATCAAATCCTCTCATTGGTACCTCATTCAACCCCTTCGGAGGAAGTAAACCATGTGTATTTATTCAAGGGCCACAACCAAATATTAATACGTCATCACAATTTAACACCAATACTTCCCAAGGGAAAAACATGAACATTCCCCATGGACACTTCCAACAATTTGGTCAAGGAAATCCAAATATGCATCACATGACAACATTTGGACATCAAAATATTAATGGTCAACATATTCCCCAAATCTTGACTCAAATGGCTGGAGGGCACATTCTGACATATTCATTGCACATTCACACTCACC
>VDFB02365103.1:0-61419 GCA_007258455.2 Sequoia sempervirens
TGAACCATCAAACAAAGACACAAACTAAACAAGACCAAATCTACACAAATAAGAGATATATATGGATGCTAACAAGACCTTGATCTATAGACATGCTTTTTGACATAACAAATATCAAGCACAAAATCTAAAACACCATATAAAGAAAAACATCTTTTCCTTTAACTAACAATAATCAAATTCATAATCTACATTAAAAGACATTCATTCTTTAATACTAAAATTTAATATTGTGATAGATGACATTTATTTTAATATTTAACATTAAATATAAAATTATCTACACCCACGATTCATACTTATTAATCTAAATTAATTTATTGTAAATTATATACATTTTATTAAATTAAGCTTAGGGAAAGATTATTTAGGTTTAGACCTCTACGAAGAATTTCAGGTAACCTTCCTCCATGGGACCATTGCCTTGGGCACACTATCAATTGCAAACTACCCTCTACAGGCAATTTCCTCTTGGCGTAAGCGGATTGGTGACTCGAAATATATGGTGCATCTGCGCAACTATTCTGCTTGTATGGGTGTGGAGGCATGGTTCTTCCCTCCAGCTTTCTGCAAGAATGCCAACTTTCTCGTTCAAAACAGATTCACTCCTCCGTTTTACTAATCTTGCGAGCAAGAGTAATTTACAGAGCTTGTGGCACCGATTCACCCAATGCACAGACTGGTAAAGTCGAAAGCCCTAGCTTTGAAGTTGAAAAACCCTCAACCCCGTCTTTCAGACAACGCCACAAGGAAGCATTGTTAAGAAACCTTCTAACTACCCGAAGGAAACCACCATTCTTGGAGTGTGCTCTGCAGATATGTAAAGTCCTCAACCATGGCCCATGGTCTCCACACCTTCAAAACGAGCTTGAACAGTTAAATATAGACTTAAATCCATACACTGTAAATCAGGTCTTGAAAATACAGAACAATGCGGACATAGCCTTTTCGTTTTTTACGTGGGCCAAGTCACGAAATGCATATAAACACGATTATTTTACTTATATGAGCATTGCTAAAATCCTAGTCCACTGGCGCCGCTTTGATTTATTGTCACAGGTCTTGGAAGACATGGATAGTGTGGGATTTCAGATGCACAGGTCCCTTTTCACGATTCTTATTGACGGCTATTTGCGGGCCGGGTTTTTAGAACAAGCCATTGAGATGTTTCATCGGATGTTAAGCTCAGATTGTGTGAAATTTGGCATTGATTATAGTCAATTCATTGACCTTCTCATCTGGAGCGGCCGCCTGGAGCTGGCCAAGAAGATTTACTTGCAAATGGTGAAAAATGACTTTTCATTGATTGATTCCACTTATTCCAGTTTTATCCGTGCGCTCTGTCAAGCAAACTATTTAGGGTTTGCTTGCGAGCTTTATGACTACATGTCCAGGCGAGGGCACAGAATGAGCGTGTATGCGTATAACATATTTATTCATTGTCTGTGTAAGGAAAAGAGATTGGACAAGGCGCTCGAAATTTTGGATAAAATGGGAGAGAATGGATGCAAACCCGATGTTGTAACTTATACTACGATAATTGATGGGCTGTGCAAGGTCGGCCGAGTGAAGGACGCAAGCCAGGTTTGGAATAAAATGGCGGAACAGGGCTGTCCGCCGGATGCAGTAGCCTGTGGAGCATTAATACACGGTCTTTGCGGCTTGGGAAAAATTGATACGGCCTATAATTTGTTTATGATCATGATCAAGAATATAGCTTTCGACAGCTGTGTATATAATGCTCTAATTGGAGGGTTTTGTAAAGCCGGCAAAGGATCCAAAGCACAGATTATTGCAGCCTTTATGGAGAGAAATGGCTGCGCTCCTGATGTAGTCACTTACAATACCTTGATCAACTATCACTGCAAAGAAGGGAAATTGTATGAAGCTGAGATGCTGATTCGTAATATGATGGATAAGGGCATTGCTCCTAACAGCTATAGTTACAACGAGCTAATTGATGGCTTTTGCAGGGCTGGCAAATTGTATAAAGCCTCTAGGCTTCTCTTTCAAACGATGGAAGCAGCTGGTTTAAGCAATGTTGTTTCTTATAACACGCTTATTAATGGGCTTTGCAAACTTAGAAGAACTGGCACAGCTTACAAGCTGGTAAAAAGTGAAATGGCACAGAAAGGTATTGCTCCAGATATTGTTACCTACACTACATTGGTGAATGGATTCTTTGAGGAAGGTATTCCTGACCTAGCAGAGGAGCTTTTCCATGAGATGTTAAGAGAGGGTTTAACGCCTGATGCCATTTCATATACTGTTGTGATCGATCACTTATGCAGGTTGGACAGGGTTGATCAGGCTCGTGATTTGTTTATTGATATGGTGACAGAGGGCTGTAGTCCTGATGTAGTTTCCTACAATTCTTTGATCTATGGATTCTGCAAGGCATTTAGAACAACTGAGGCTGTTGAACTTTTTGAACAAATGGTGAAGAATGGTTGCAATCCTGATGAGCATACCTATAGCTTGCTCATCAGTGGTCTATGCCGAGAAGGGAACTGGAACATAGCTTGTAAGCTCTGGGAAGAAATGATGGAGAAGGGCTATCCGCTCGACACAAGCACTCGGGAAATTCTGGCGGATGCTGTACGAAAGAGAAACATGCTTGGAGGAAACAAAATCAAAGGTATTATAATTTTTTATGTGGCTTTGCCATATTTTATGTAACGGACCTTTTTTGTAGAACTGCACAGATGGAAGTGGATTGCTTAAATCACAAATATTTATTGTTAATTTATCTTCTATAATCTGTCATTTATATATTATCTTTTCCTTGCAGTTCTTAGAAGGACCTAAGTTGCAATGCAGAGAGAATGTTTTCCCGTCTTTCTTAGATTCCAAATCAACAATATTTCAGAGACAAGGGGCCTTTTGACATGCATTAGATGACAGAAGATCCATGGCCATGCCTTGCAACACATACGTCGCTAGTACAATCAATCAGGTTTGGATTTTCCTTGTAGATACATTTCAGTCCATCATATTACAAAATTGTCATTGAATTTGTGTTGACTTCGATTTCAGTACTAGTTTCACTAGAAAATTCAAAGAGATTTCCTGAAGCTTTTTTGGACTGCTATATACAGGCAGAGGTGCCCTTGTGTTTATGACGGGCTTATGTTTGAGAAAGAGTTTGTCAGGTTGATTGCATTCTTGAAGCGGATGGCTGCACGTGTGGTTTTTACATTAGACCTGTCATGCTTGTAGCCAAAGGCAATTTGAATACAAGTAGGTTTGCTTCCAACCACGCTTATGAGCCCCATATTCCTGCCTTTGTATATCATTTATTCATTTTCCTATGTGGTTGCAATAATATTAATTTATTTTGTTGGATGTCAGTATTTTTACTGTCTTACCTCACCCATAAGAATGAACTTGCTCATCACATAAACATTGCACAACTTGTATTAATATTGCACAGCCGATCACCTATATCTTTCTCCTTAGTTGGGCATGTACATTGTATTTAGGGTTGAGCTTCTGAAGCCATATACGCTACCCCTTGCTCGAGCCTTTTGCAGTCCAACATCCATCAGACATCAACCCTGCATACTTGAGTTAAATAGAAAATAACAAACTATTGACACTACCTCAATCATGCTGACCATTGCGCCCATCAATTGTTCTGAATCATGATGTAGGGGTAGTAATTGGATCAAGCAAAGTGGCATATCTTTTCACAGCCCCAAGTTTTGTTTCTGGCATCTGCAATTGGCTGCACAAGCAATGGGGACCATTGCATTGCTTTTCAGAAAGGGAAAATGATTTGAGCATAAACACCTCTGGGTTGGATTTGCAGCTTCCTGAGGTAGTCTCTTCTGACTTTGCAGTTTGCAAAACTTTACAGCTGTTGTGAAGAATAGTGTGAAGCACACTAGCATATGGGGCTGCACATGCACTACAAGGTGAAACTGAATCATCAACAACACTTCATCTTCTTCATCCAGCAAGGATCAAGGAAATTGAAGCGGTTAGAATATGAACAGCTTCTGTAACCGTCTGTTCTTGTAAACAAAATGTAATTATATTTTACCCTTTTCTCCTTGATTCTTGAGGAGAGAAGATTGAGAGATAGGTGCAAAGGCAAGCAAATACCAATTATGCAAAAGATTCTCAATTTTAAGCAATTCTTCTGAGGATCTGACCCATGGGAATAACACAGCTTCGTCTCTAATTCTGGCAGTATACTCTATGTATCATAACTTGTTCATGATATATATAGGAGTTTTATTTTACTAACCATTGTCTCTATTGAATGAATGATGGTACTTCGGCACCTGTATGTTGTCCCTGCCTTAAGGCGTGGACATTGTGCTCACTTTGATTTTCACTCGCTATTTTCTAGCTGCTAATTTTGACTAATGGTAGTTTAGTTCAAATAATTTTTTATTAAAATAGAAGTAATTGCTATAAGGTTTCATTAACATTTCCTTTTTTTTATCTGCTCTGTTCCACACTAATTCGATTTCCTTCTCGTCTCATTATCAACCTTTCATCAATTGCAACCTGTGAATGCTATTAGTCTCCGAAGTATTCAATCTTGCAAATATTCAAGTTTGGAATCGTTGGAGAGCAGGATAATGTTTACAATTTGACGATCATTGAAGCTCATGGGATGGTATGTTGGCTTGGTGCTTGATGTAGTTTATCCCAATACTACTACATCACAGGGTTACACGGGGATGCATCCCCTGCCCCAAAACCCCCTGTCCCCGTCCCCTGCCGTCCCTGGGACGGGGGGACACAAAGGGGATGTCCCCCTGCCGTCCCTGAAACAGCAAAATTCATAGGGAACTCTAGGAAACGTTTCCGGCAGTTTGGGGATGGTTCCCCATCCCTGGTACAATTGGGGATGGTCCCCAATTGTACCGGGGACGGCTAGCTGTCCCCAGTAGGCTGAGAGCTTCAAATATTAAAAAAAATAAAAAATTCAATTTTTTAAAGTTTATTTCTCCTTCCCAAGGTCGTGCAGGGCCCACCATCTCTCCTAGGATTAATTTAATATTTTTTTGGTTAAAGTTTGATGGAGACAAAATATTAACATTTTGTCATTAGTATTACTATGTCTCATTTTAATTTTTTAGTAGTTCTTTAAAATGCAGTAGAGGATAACTTCTAACATGCCTCATAGAAACCTTCTGCAATCACTTGATTGTTCAGTAAATATTATGGTTTTAGAAGAATAGAGATGAATCAGATATAGTATATCAAAAGTTGAGGTAAATACTTCAAAAAGAAAGATACCTATTGCCTCTATGACTAGACTATGACAAAAAGACACTACATAAATTTAACACTAACTATTTATGATCCAAACCCTATTGTCCCAAGTTACCAGTCTTGGTATTGGTTCGTGTTTGGTCAAATTTATTTTTGGGTTTGGGTTCATCCATACGAAAACATATAAAAATCAGAAATATATACATATTTGCAGCAGTAGTTAAGTTCAAAATACCACACATAGCATCATATATTGTATAGTAAACAACACCACTATAAAAGTAAAAATATTAAAGTATCAATTAGTCAAACTCGAATGTCATGATATATATTGCAAATTAAAATTAAAAGATAATAATGTCAAGTGTCAACAATTTGTCATCACCGATCAAGCATTATCATATGGGTTCAAAAATATCGTCACCATCCATATTAGATGATCTAGATACAAGTAAATTAGACGAACCACAAATAGTTTTAGACATTTGGATACATGTTTGAGACATTTGGATATTGATAGACCATGGTTTTGTTGATGTTTGATACTGCTGTGATAAATTTTATAATGCTTTAATGACATTTCTTATACAGTTATAGTACTACTCTCGCAATTTATTTGCATATTGATATTGTTGTTATCAATTATTAATTTATTGACATATCTATCTCTTTCCTCCCCTCCCCCCTCTCTCTCTCTCTCTCTCTAATATATTAATAAATTTTGAAAAAATCATATATATATATATATATATGTATTTTGTATGTCGCTGTCCCCTGCCGTCCCCTAAAAATTGGCCCTTAGGAACGTCCCGGAAACGTGTCCCCTGCCGTCCCCTAAAAATTGCCCCTTAGGAACGTCCCGGAAACGTGTCCCCTGCTGTCTCCCGTCCCCGTCCCCGTCCCCGAAACACCGTGGAACATAGCTACATCACTTTATTTGCCCAACCAAAATATAACTTTTGCTTAATCCATTATATTCAAGTTACTATATAATTTGCATTCTATTAAACTTAAAATTGAATCATGAACATTAAATACTATATATATAGCTGAAGTTTTAGCTTAAAGCATTTAATTTCCATATTCAATTGTGGACTTTCCCAATTCAAGAATATATATAACAATATAATCAACAGAACACTTACACATCATATTATAAAATCTATACATACATGTTGAATTAACCCTAAAAATATATATATATTTTTTTAATTCAACAATGTATCTAGATTAATTGGTTATAAAGTTAAAGGTCTCGAATGTGTAGTTAGAAGATCACTCTCTTGGACATTAAGTGCTTTGGTGCTCTATTCTCCTTGATGCTTTTATCATTGAGTAGGGTGTGTCACATGGAGGTGTGTGCCACTTATTGACTGTCTATTTATTGATTAACCTCCTCCATCTCTCTTGCACATTTCCCAACACATATCTCTACACATGTTTGGTACCATGGGGCACCACACATGGCGGCATATGGGTACTCATTGCTTGTGAGAGTTTGTAATATCCCGTTTAGCTTTCTCTGAATAGTCTAAACTCTAGCACACTAATAGTAATTTTGCACAATTATTTATAAATATAAACTTTAAATTTACTTGATGATTCAGAAATTACTATTAATATTTTGTTAAAAATTGGAAATTCACAGTACAGCCTAGAAAATAATAGAATTAATTTCTGTAGCAGCTGCTGATTTATCTCTAAGACTGCAGCAATCTACTTTTAATGAGATGTCTTTTAAATGTCTCCAAATCTGCATGGATCAGGAGTTTTTGTCCTCTAATTTCAAACCTAGAGGGGTTTTGTCCTCGAGTTGTTTGAACCACAGTCCACAGTCCACAAGGAATATTAATCAGGTACAAAATCAAAATGTATTCTCAATATGCTTCCCTTCTCCTTGCTGGGTCTTTCATAAATACCTTTCTCCTCTAATAGACATAACTCTTCACGTGTCTTTTGATTAATAAACTTAATTATAATTATTATTTAAACCTTCCCTAAGATATGCACTATTCCCTTGATAACAGAACCCATAGACATGAAGGAATAGCATTTCATATTGCGTCAAGGATCATGACCTATAAAAATGTCAGTGCTAAGTTGATTAATCCGTTGACCATAAGTTGTGGCGGCTATTTATGGACATTTCTGACATAAATGACAGCCTGTAGAATTTGTTTTGTAGGGAATACATATTATCTAGGTTGCCCATTTGATAGATTATTAATAATTTGAATTGAAGTTCATCTCCTTAGTATAACATTCTCAAAGTGACAGGAAATAAAAGATGGGCATTGGGTTAATCTGGTTTTTATTTTAAGGAGCATTACAGTCTGCCCTTCCTAAGATTGCTTGCTCTCAAGCAACTGTAAATTAGGATGTTGAAGAATTCCTGCATTCTTCCATTTGGCATTCTCTTTAGGAAGATCTTTTCATTGAACTAATTATTTTGTCATCATTTTATTTGTTAGCTTCCTTTCTCTAAAATTTATGATGGCCTCAGGAATCAAAATCAGTTTCCCTTCATTGCCCAGTGCAGGTAGCTCTAATGAAGGAATAAATTGACTTCCTAATGCTCTATTTAAATAAGAGATATGAAATACATTTTGAATCTTATTATTTTCTGGCAATTCCAATTTGTTTGCAATCTCTCCAATTTGTTGTTTGATTTTATAAGGGCCATAGAACCTTGGTTTCAATTTCTCTTCATTCCATTTTAAGGAAAACTGTTGTAATGACTGCCCCTGATTTTTTTTTTTGAAAATATAACCCTGTTTGCTGATTGTAGTTTTGCTGATGGTTTGGTTTGATTGTTTCATGTTTCTTTCATACTTTTCATTGCATGCATGAATAAAATTACATAAAGAAGCAAATACTAAAAAAGAACATTGCTTTCCATTTTTTAAATCATCTCATACACAGTACATTTGATAGCAGATCAAATCAGACTTAATGCAAACATTTTCAGACCTGGTAAAGTGCAGTTTCAGACCTGATAAGGGCTCTGAACAGCAGCATAAATCTCTTCAAACTTGCATCATACATCACAATGGTGAAGGCCAATGAACTCCCAGATTTTCCAGCGTATTGAACCAGCCCACAAACTCCAACAATGCTGAAATATGGCCTATACAACAGCAGGCTGAAAGTACCCAGAAACACCAAACAGGGGCGGCTCCTTAGGTAGGGCAATCTGCCCTAGTAAATCTGGTTTCTTCCAACAAATACAAATTGATACTTGAAATGGGACGCCTTGGAGAGAGGAATCCAAAGAAGCAATACCTGAAATGATGCCTCCAACGTGCATGGAGTTATAAACTGTTTTCCGTTTCAAACCCTGGCAAAGTTGAGTTTCCAGATTTCTGATAAAGCATATCGGACCTCAAAAACACACCAAAAAGGTCCACTATGTTAATGTTATAAGCAGTGTCGGGCTGCTTCTTCCAGCGATACCCAGGCTATTTAATTTATTAAGACTCAAGAGGCACGATTTTTGTAAAGACACATCTATTTGTTAAGCAAACAAATTATAATGAAGAGGCATGATTTTCTATGAGGGCCGACCTTGATACAAAGAGGTGTGAATTTCAAGAGAGATGTCTTCTTGTTAAGATGCGATGCTGGCTGACATTGTGCTTTGTAGAGTCACGTCCTCTCCTCTAGTTTGTATATATATTCGATGGCATTCTCATTGTTCATTATCATATTCAAGTTCAGTTCGATATTATTCATTGAAGTCTAAGTGCGAATCATCTAGAAGTGAAAGTGAATTCTATAGGAGAGTATATTGTTTGAGGCTGAGTTCTATCAGCATTATAGTTCTGTGTTGCATCACTCTTTGGTGCATGTTTTTGGGCCTGCATATCGGCCTCTTGTAAGGAGATCATTATTGTGACAATTCAATATATAAGTGATATATTGTTGCTGGGTTTTTCTCCCTCAAGAGGAGGGTTTTCCCAGGGTATTTGCTGTGTTCTTGAGTTATTTTTTGAATTAATTTTCTGTGCTATTAATCTGATCATAAAACTCACATGGTATCAGAGCCAGGTTTGAGAAGATCGTGATCAGATTTGTTCTTACAGCGATACTCTATTCTCTTCTTTATAGTTCTTTGTCTATCTCTACCTTAGTCAAGATGGTGAATGGTCTTAAGATTGAGGATAGACTCGAGGGAGCATCAAACTACACTTCATGGAGGTTTAGAATCATGCTCACCTTGCAATAGAATGACTTGGCTGAGTTTGTGGAGACCAAAGTTCTTGAACCAGCAGAGGAAGAAGAGAAATTGCAGTGGAGGAAGAATGATATCAAGGCAAAGAAGATGTTGGTTGATTCCGTTAAGGACCATATCGTTCCTATTGTCTCCAAGTTGAAGACGGCAAGAGACATGTTCAAAACATTGGAAGAAATGTACGAAATCAACAACACCAGCTAGGCTCTTGCACTAAAGCAACAACTACACCATGTGAAGATGGCGAAAGGAGAAATAGTGATTGCTTATTTCATGAGGATTTTGGAATTGAGAGATCAACTCTCTACAATTGGTCATGTGATTGATGATAAGGACTTGACCATGCTTGCTCTCAATGGTCTTCCTTTATCATGGGAGTCCTACATTCAAGAAATTAGTGCAAGATCAAAATTGCCTAAGTTTGATTGTCTAAGGGTAGACTGCATTCAAGAAAAATCAAGGTTGGTGGCTAGAGGCGTTGGTCAAAGTTCAAATAGTGAAGATATTCATGTTCTCGCCTCCCAAGCTTCAAAGAAGAAAGGAAAAGATGGAAAGAAAGGATTCTTCAGGAGGAATCGAGATAAGGGAAATGATGGTGCTCCTGCATTCAAGAAAAAGAGAGATTTGTTCGAGATCCAATGCTTTAGGTGTGATAAGTTTGGCCACTTTGCTAAGCATTGTCCATCTAGACCTAAGCAACAGGCCACCATTGCAGATGTTGATGATGCTTCTCCGTAGAAGGATTCATGTGAATATTTGTTCTATTCGGCATTGTCAAGCAATGTACCTATAGATACTAACACTTGGCTGATTGATAGTGGTGCTTCTTGACACATCACTGGTTTTAAGGAGCATTTATCAAACTTGGTGGAGAGAGACTCTAGTGAACAAGTTATCATTGGAGATGATGCTAGCTACTTAGTGAAAGGAATTGGGACCTCTACTCTCCACTTGGATTCCGGCATTACACTATAGTTATGTGATGTCCTTTATGTTTCGGGAATCAAGCGTAATCTCATCTCTATTTCAGCTCTAGAGGATAAAGGATATCAAGTTGCCTTCTCCAAAGGAAAAGTACTTGTGTGGATGGAGAATTCCAGTTTCAAGGATGCTCAAGTAATTGGTATTAGACATGAAAGCCTCTATAGGCTATGCACGCGTCCACTTTAGGCATTAGTTCATGATTCTTCAAGCTTATGTGATCTTTGGCATTGAAGATTGGCTCACCTGCACTTCTGAGCTTTACCTATCATGGAGAAGATGGTTACGGGACTTCCTAAGTTCAATCAGGAGCATGAAGGAACTTGCAAAGGTTGTGCAATGGGTAAGAATACAAAAGCTCCATTCCATAGTAGAGAAAGTAGATCTAAGCATATTTTATACCTTATTCATTCTGATTTATGTGGACCTATTTCTGTTCCTTCTTCAAGTGGTTTCCTGTATTATGTTCTTTTTATTGCTGACCACTCTAGAAAGACTTGGATTTATTTTTTGAAAACTAAAGAGTCTGAGGAAGTGTTAGAAAGATTCAAGGAGTTCAAAGCTCTGGTAGAGAATCTTTCCGGTAAAAGGATCAAGGTCCTCAGATTTGATAATGGAGGAGAATATACCTTTGGCAACTTTCAGAATTTTTGTGTTGACGCTGGGATTAAGAGGGAGTTCTGTGTCCCCTATAATCCTCAACAGAATGGTGTTGCAAAGAGAAAGAATAGGACGATCGTGGAAGCAGCAAAAGCCATGATCCATGACCAGGATCTGCAAACCTTCTTATGGGCGGAAGCTTCTAGGACTGTAGTATATGTTCAGAATAGAAGTCCTCACAAAGTCTTGGAGAATATGACTCTGAAAGAAGCCTTTACAAGAAAGAAGCCAGAGGTTAGTCATTTAAGGATCTTTGGATGTCCTATCTATGTTCACGTTCCAAAGGAAAAGAGAATAAAGTTGGAGCCTTCTGGCAAGAAGGGAATATTTGTGGGCTACAGTGAGACATCAAAAGCCTACAGGATATACATTCCAGGGCAGAAATTGATAGAGATCAGTAGGGATGTCACATTCGAGGAAGATGTTGCATTTAGAAGATCCAAGGGAACTCATGTGGAGATTGACAATGAAGAGTCTCCTCAAGATATGGAAGTTGACCATACTCCTGAGATTTAGAGGGAGACTTCAGAACCGAAGGAAGACATTGATCCTGTTGAACCCTTGGAGCCTACTGATGGGCCTAGTGACATTGTAATTGGGAGAAAAAGACCTCTTTGGGCTAGACAAACAATGCTGGAGGCAGAGAGGTTTGTAGCACCAAGGGGAACATTCAGAGAAAGAAAAGGCCACATAAGTTCTCTAGTTATGTTGCTTTGATGAGCCAGATTATTGAGTCCAAGCCTTCCAGTGTTGAGGAAGCGTCTAGTCAACAGGTTTGGAGAGATGCTATGGTAGAGGAGTACCAGTCAATTCTCAAGAATGATGTTTGGGACATTGTTCCTAGACTCAAAGGCAAATCTGTGGTATCTTCAAAACGACTCTTTACGACCAAGCATGCAGTTGATGGGAGCATTGAGAAATACAAGCAAAATTTGTGGCTCGAGGGTTTTCACAAAAAGAGGGAGTTGACTATGAAGAAACATTTGCTCTTGTTGCTCGCTATACTTCTGTCAGAACCATCATTGCCATTGTTGCATCTAGAGGATGGAAGATTCATTAGATGGATGTGAAGACAACTTTTCTAAATGGTGTGATTGAGGAAGAAGTCTACATTGAGCAACCTGACGGATTCGAGGTACATGGGAATGAGTCTCATGTTTGCAGGCTAAAGAAGGCATTGTATGGTCTTAAGCAGGCTCCTTGTGCATGGTACGAAAGGATCGACCGTTACCTGTTAAGTTTGGGCTTCTCCAAAAATGATGTTGACTCAAATCTGTACTTAAAGGTAATTGATGGTGAAGCATTGATTTTGATTTTGTATGTTGATGATTTGATTCTTACTGGAGAAGAGCACTTAATCATCAAATGTAAGAAGGAGTTGGCCTCTGAGTTTGAGATGAAGGACCTTGGGCTCATGCATTACTTCCTTGGCTTAGAAGTTTGGTAGAAGCTAGATGAGATGATTCTAAGTCAAGGGAAGTATACCATTGATATACTTAAGAGATTTGGTATGATGGATTGTAAATCCATGAACACACCTATGGAGACCAACTTGCATAAGTTGAAAGAGGCTGCAGCTAGTTCAGACTTGGTGGATCCTATGATGTACAGATAGCTGATTGGGTCCTTGATGTATCTAGTTAACACTAGACCAGATATCTGTTATGCTGTGAGTGCACTTAGTCAATTCATGTGTGAACCGAGACAGATACATCTTGTTGCAGCAAAGCATATCTTGAGATACTTGCGTGGCACAGTTGGATATGGATTGAGATATTCTTCAGGTGTGGATCTAAAGTTGCATGGCTATATTGATTCTAATTGGGAAGGGTGTGTCACAGATCGAAAGAGCACCTCTGGATGTTGCTTTAGTTTGGGATCTGCTATGATTTCCTGGTGCAGCAGGAAGCAGTCATCTGTAGCATTGAGTATAGCAAAGGCAGAGTATATTGCAGCTTGTATGGCAGCTCGGGAAGCAGTGTGGCTTCGTAAGCTCCTTGTAGGATTGTTTGGACAATCAATGGAGCCTACTAGCATTCATTGTGATAAGCAGAGTTGTGTGAATCTTTTTATCAATCCTGTGTTTCATGACAGAACCAAACATGTTGAGATCAAATACCACTATATCAGAGATATGGTATTGAGGAAGGCTATACAACTGAAGTATATCAGCACTGATGAGCAGATGGCAGACATTCTCACCAAACCTCTTTCCAGAATAAAGTTTGTGTACTTTCGAGATAAGCTTGGTATGGTGGAGAATCCAGCCTTAACTGAGAAAGGGTCTCAGTATCAGTGATATTCTGTAATGAGTTCTTCTTTGTGAGAGAAGTTTGAGGTGAAATCCCTTGATAATGAGTTCTTCTATGTGAGAGAAGTTCAAGGTGAAATCCCTTGGTAATGAGTTCTTCTCTTAAAGAGAAGTTCGAGGTGTAATCCCTTGATTCCACCCTCTGGGAGAGCCATGGTGGATGTCATGTGTGTGACTCCATGATAGCATCACGTGAGAGAGTCTGTGATGATTTTCTTGTACTTGTGTTTCACCCTCTGGGAGAGCCATGGTGAAAGTCATGTTGAGGTGACAACATCACGCAAGTGATGAACACTTGTACATACCATACATGGTTGATGTCATGTTGAGGTGATATCTGATATCACAATGAGCTGATATTCTTCTTTTCCACGTATGGTTGTAGCCATTGTGATAGACATCACGATGAGGTGATATGTCTTGTGCAGCCGGAAGTATCATCCCTAGTTGAGAGGGAGTGTTAATGTTATAAGCAGCGTTGGGCTGCTTCTTCTAGCGATCTCCTTATTTGCAATAAATTAAATTATAGCCCTATGCTATTTAATTTATTAAGACTCAAGAGGCATGATTTTTGCAAAGACACATCTATTTGTTAAGCAAACAAATTATAATGAAGAGGCACAATTTTCTATCAAGGCCGACCTTCATACAAAGAGGCGCGAATTTCAAGAGAGACATCTTCTTGTTAAGATGCGATGCTGGCCGACATTGTGCTTTGTAGAGTCACGTCCTCTCCTCTAGTTCGTATATATATTCGATGGCATTCTCATTGTTCATTATCATATTCAAGTTCAGTTCGAAATTATTAATTGAAGTCTAAGTGCGAATCATTTAGAAGTGAAAGCGAATTCTATAGGAGAGTATATTGTTTGAGGCTGAGTTCTATCAGCATTATAGTTCTGTGTTGCATCACTCTTTGGTGCATATTTTTGGGCCTGCATATCGGCCTCTTGTAAGTAGATCATTATTGTGACAATTCAATATATAAGTGATATATTGTTGCTAGGTTTTTCTCCCTCAAGAGGAGGGTTTTCCCAGGGTATCTGCTGTGTTCTTGAGTTATTTTTTGAATTAATTTTTTGTGCTATTAATCTGAGCATAAAACTAACACACTAATCACCTCCAAAATGAAGCAAACTCCCAAAAACACTAACACTAACAAACCCAAATCAAAATACCATATGAATCTTCATTTTTCATCTCTCAAAATTTGAAAATCTGAACTCTGTTGAAGCAATGTGTGATCTCTGGATGGAACCACTCAAAATCTGACTAGGGTGGATCTCTCACCACCGAAATTAGCCCAATACAGCGAGGGTTTTCGTCCTCAACATGCAGCCTGATTACTCTAGAGTCATTTCAGCAACATTCTGTTAAGTTGCCAAAAAGAACATAACCAAATGAGAGCTGGAAAAAAGTTTTATAGAGAGAGGGAATTAGGGAAACTTTAGGTTTGAAATGCTTTTTTCCCTCCAAAATCCAATGCCCCCTTATGAGCCTTATAATTTTTAATAAATTAAAACATCATATTTCTTCTTGGGCGTCCTTGCTCATAAGTAAACTATTTTTGCTTATTCAGCCTTCTAAAACAATTTTAAGTTATCTCATTAGGCACCAAGGTACTTTTCGATGACCACCTAACCCCTCACTTAAGTTATAAAGTTATTTTATAAAAATAACTTAAGTGATTGATAAAAAACAAATATTAATAATCTAACCTTAGGCTCTCCAATGCCACCACAGAAATAACATTGCTGAGAACATTTTGGGCCTGAGACTAGTTTCCTTAAATAGACTTACTATAAATAGAAACTGCTAAAAATAGTAAGTACTCACCAATTATCAAACTGGCACAAAACATTAAAGAACTTCCACAAACTGCTCAAACAGGAAAACCTACATTGCACTGCCACCCAGACCAGTTACTAAATATAGTACTTACTAAAAATAGTAAGTGAGTCGGAACCAAACTAGCCCAAATAAGGACATCGAAAATGGGGACATTACAATCCACCCTTCCCAAAGATTGCTTGTCCTCAAGCAATGCCAGTGCAAAACTACAACCAACAACCTGATCCACACAGGATCCAAAAATGAGCCTAGGCTCCCAATTCAACCTAGGAGATCTGTAGCACCATCTGCTCAAAGCACTGTCTTGCGAGGTAATGACACAAGGGACCTCCTGAAAACCTCCTGTAAGAAGAGTAATCAAATATTGCGTAAACTTGATCAACCCCTCAAAGAAATGCTCTTCGAGAGAACCAGACTGACGTGTCACAAGAGTCTCATCCCAAATGGTTGCTAGACTACCAAACAATATGATCCCAGCGTTCCAAGTTAGTCTCAGAAAGGAACCTCCATGCTGACGTTGTGCTACTCTAATCATAACTGACAAACCATCATGCCCACATTGCACTCCCCTATCCTGGAACCCCAAAAAGTAAACATCATCAAATCCTATACTGAAATACCTGAAAGGATTGAAATCAATGTCATGAAATGTATCCTGCCAAGGCAACTCAGAGTAGACTACATCAACAAACTCATTGCCAATCACAATCCTGGGCAGCATAAAAAACACCCTGCTTAGCCATAAAAATTAACCCCGACATCACAACTCATGATGCCCCAAAAATGAAGCAAGTCAATCACTGCCACATCTCTGAAATTTGCTAACCAAGAAATGCCTTTGTCATTGCAAACTAAAATCATAATATCAATACTTAACCTCCAAGTGTCAAAAGAAAGGTTCCAAACACAACAACACACCCAAACCACTACAATCATCAAGACATCATTTGAAATAATGCATATCATCTCTATGAAGTAACTGTAGTGAGCATCACTAACCAGAGTGAAAGCAATAAATGAATTGACTGTGTTCGGAAAAACACTCATAGCTAGCTGCCCAAAAGCTTGCCAAAACTCAAAATCAGTTTGCTCATGAAAAGATGTCACCATAACCAACGAAAAAATGTAAGGGCAGCGGTAATAAAACTAAAATCCTACTAAAGACATAGGAGAGATGAGTCCATATGGAGGTAGCAACAAAATCATCTCTTAGGATCAAATCATCTATACCATCCAAACTCAACCATGAACTACTCAACTGTTGGACAAAAGAGACTACATAACTCATATGCAGATCTGAATTCGAAATCAAGAATGTAATGTTCCTATTTACGACGTCCTCTTTTAGTTTGGGTTGATTTTGATACACTTACTATTTTTAGCAAGTGTTATTTTTAGCAGGGGGTCTGGTACTGTGCTTCAGTCCTCGGTGAGCCCTTTCAAGCACCTTAGTTTCTCTTCGGCTCGAGTTTTAGGGTGCTACTTACTATTTTTAGGAATTTTTAAAAATAGTAAGTCATCTAGGGTAGGCTGGACTCGGTCAGGGTTATCTCTCAGCAACATTTTTCAATGGAGGCATCAGTTTCTATGGTTGAGACATTTTAATATTTAATCTCTCCTTCAAAATTGGATTTTAATAAAGTAACTTTATATTTATTTGTTGAGTGTCTTGAGGGGGACAAATTTGTACCATGATGCCTAGTGCAATGACTTTAAGCCGTTTTAAAGAGCATCAAAAGTAATTTGGAATGCTCAATAGGGGGTGGACGCTTGTAAGAAGCCTAACTTATCACAATCAAATTTTTCTCCTTGTTGGTTTAATATTTAGATGTAGATAAAAGATAAATGAAACAAAATACTAAATGATGAAGTTGTAAGCAAATCAATCCACATATGAGAGGAAAATACTCAGGAAACGATGATGGCTTCTTATTGAATCAATAATTTGATTACAAATAGAGGATAGCTTGCAGCTTATAATCAGATAATCTGATTTAGAAAATCAGACCTCATACATTATGCAAAATAGCCAAAATATATATATCAAACCCTAGCCAAGTTGTTGGAGAATGAAATCCTATCAAATCACACCTGAAGTTGCAATTTTCAGCCACCAAACTGGAAACCCTAGTCGCCCAATACGTTCAAAATTCATATAAAATTACCAGCATCTCCAAAATTCATGAAACCAATTATATTGCACTCCAAAATGTCCCTAGTATGGGTCGTCCAAGGTAGATTTGCTCAGAAAAATCTGTAGACCTCCAAATCCGATTTTGACCAAGAACTTGTCTTCAAACCCTAGCTGTAACATGCACCAAGCTTGCACAATTCTGCCCTATGATGAACCTTGAGTGATTTCACCTCTCAAACAGGGGTAAGGGAGCATCGCGAAACCCAACTCAAGGGAACACCACCTTGATGAAATTCTGAAAACTTATTTTAGACAAGAGAGAGCAAGTATCAATGCAACATAATCCCTCTCACAGCTCTTCATGCCTTCTTAAATAAGGCTCATAGTCCAAACTGCCCTAGAAGGAGAATCTGATTTGTTTCCATTAAAATATTCAATGACTTCATTGCTAAGGCACCTAAACTATCCTTAGGGAAGATCTGATTTTGTCCCATTAAAATATTCATTGCTTTCTTTACTAAGGCATCGAAACCGCCCTTGGCAAGATCAGATTGATCTTGATTATTAATATATTTGATGCTTCCTTAAACTGCCTTAAGAGAGAGAATTGACTTCTAGGAGAGAGAATTGACTTGTAGAAGCAAACCAAATCTAATCTCATGTGGGTCGACCAACCGAGGAGGATAATAATATTTTAACTATTTTCAAACTTCCTTCTTTCTTATAAAATTGCTTTGACTTGCAAGTGGACCATGGGATAATAATAAAATATGATCAACATTATGCTTTATTTTTTTGTTAAGGATAGTTTCCCTCTTAAATCTCTAAAAACATCTTACCAACATTATGATTCTCATGGCCAATATCATTCCCTTATCTCGCCATCTAACCCACGAGAATGTTGGATGGGCTAGAATCGAGTCACTAAGATGTCACTCTGAGAATGGGGACATCACAGTCCTCCCTTCCCGAGATTGCTTTCCCTCAAGCAATCGCCATACAACCTGCTGCTCTACTCCGATTGAAATGCCAATATACCATAATCCGTGAAGCAACATAATGGAATCTATTTGAAATGATGCACCCAACCAATCAATACCTGGATCCCAAACCAATCTATCCAACCTGTTGTAAGAGATGCAACTGAAATCTCTCACGAAGTCACCATGAAACACCCATCCATTATGGTAGACCAGTAAGAAGATGTGAAATTGAACTCTCATTTGCATATAAACCAATCGATAAGGCCACCAAACACTGCTGTGATGACTCAAACCAGCATTAAGACCAATGTCAATGGTGTCATCATACCCATGTATAAGCAGATAATTCATCTCATATGCAATATCCATCAAATAGATATGCCTCCAAACATTCCCAAGCAACTGAATAATTGATTTAAACCATGTCAAATTTGAATGTGTAATGGAAACCCAAGTAGGACAGCCACTAACTAATGAAGAATCTAGAAAGATTAAATCACCAATCAACAAGTAGATAGCTGCCATATCATAAGAACTCGGTGATATAACCAAAGATGAGTTATGGATGTCTTCATTACAAACCAAGGACAACTCTTGAGTGGCTGATCCACTATGAGTGTCATCAATACAGTCAACATTACTATCAAGTAAATGACCAACATCAATTGAAAATTCTGAATTATCTTCATCTATCCATGTGTCAAAACATGTAGGCATTCTCGTATCCTTTTCCATCATGCTTGAAGTCTTCACTAAATCATCCGAATGATATGTCTCATCAATCTCATCACTACAAACATGTTAACAATATGAAGTTTCTGATTCATCGTGTTTGGCAGCTGGCTGTCATAAGAGTTTTGTTCATGACATGTTCACTCTCATTAACATCATTTTTTGGAAAAAGAGATCTTAGATAATGCTCCCTTTGTTGTCTTGCTTGATCTAAATGGTGCACTTGTTCTTTATCTTGTAGTAGATGCTGTTTTGCAAGGGCAGCCACTAACTTAGCCTCCTTGGCCCTTTGTGACCATATATCGCACAAAATCTGTGTCTTTTCCACATCCTCCCAAGTCTGATATAAAAAATCAGAATTCTTATGATTTGAATTCATCCCACAAAACTCATTTTTAACACCCAATTCTTCAGTGCCATCCATAGAAGACTATATGGTACTATCATCCTTATGTGATCTTGTTATCTCATGATGGAGTGAAGGAATATGACAGCTGTTATAAAAATCAGTATACCTGTCATATTTTTGTGCCATGTCTTCAAGCTTCACAAGTGCATCTCCATTGAAAATTTCAAGCCTAACACTTACACTTTGTGTACCAACACTTGTAGACTCATTTTCACAAGTTCTTCCATGTGTAAGAGTAGCAATCTCATAACAATGAGGAAGAATATCGCTGTCCCAATTCAGACCTTTGGAATCCTCTTTTATGCTTACATTGTAGTCATCAAACACCATCAAGTCTTGATTTGTCTCATCTTCTTCCCAAGTGATTAGGGGTGGAAGTGGTTTAAAGAAGTTTTCATCACTAATGTCACTAGGCTGCAAGGTACCTCATAGATCTTTATCCTCTCTTCCCTTATGGGTGGAAGGTCATCAACTAAATGTGTTCCAATTGAAGAGTATAGGTATCATGGCTGCGTGTTAATTTCTCTTTCATGGTCCGCGATGCAAGGGCGAAGAGGTGATCTCTATCCGCAAGAAGGTGCACATAGTTGTTTTTCATCTTGATCAAAGCTTCTTGCAACCCTTCTCGATCCTAGGGCCTATTTTTCTATAATGTCCCCATTTTTAGCACTACACTTTTCAGTGATTGATGGCCTATCCTTGGTGTGCCGTCGGCTAGTCAGTGGCATAATTAGGGTTTCCGGCTGTTTGGTGAGTTCTTTTGCAGATTCAGGGGTTTGCATGTTGGAGTTTGGCTGTTTGGATTTTGGATTCCTTCTGGGTTTTTAGAGAGCTTCGCAGAGGTATGACATGCAATTGCGTCGGGCAACCTTTCCAGACTTACTATTTTTAGTAAGTTATGATGGCTACATCTGGGAGTTTGGGATTTTGGATTGCGGATTCTTTCTGGGTTTTCAGAAAGCTTCGCAATGGTATCGCATGCACTTTGATCCGAGCAACTTTCTGAATTTACTATTTTTAGTAAATTCTATTTTTGGCAGCAGTCCAGTTGGCATCAATTCAACAAACTTTCCTCTTCCAATAGTTCAGTGGAGTAATTTGGATTTTGGGCTTTGTGGTGAAATTGTTGATGAATATTTAATTATTTAAGTGGCTAAAGTTATATTTTAATATTATGACCCCTTGGCCTAACATTACAACTTTAAGTTGTTTTTAAAAAGGGGGACTTGAGGGGTGGACGCCTCATCAGGAGGTAATGTTATATTTTTCTAAGGTCAAAAAATCAAGCTTGGAAAAGGGACGTTAACTTAAGAGAAAAGATGATTTTTTAAATTAATAAAAGTCAAATATTGCTTTGAGGAAAAGGGACGCCATCCATGGAGGGAAAAGAGATTAATTCAAATTTGAAAATTAGGGCATCTTCTTGATGTTTCTAGAAGATTCCTCTCAAGCTTATAAAAGGAAGCCTCTGCTCTTTAGTTGGATATCTTATGTCTTCAGTAATGTTATGCTGTCGGAATGGTAACAGGGTTGATTCGAGGAATGCATGCCTCCTAGCATGGGCTCGACTTCTTGCTTGAAAGATAGCAACTAGTGGAGAGTTAGTTTGTAGTTGAGTGGATTTGTAGTGATATTTTGCATTGTAGTAGTTATTGTGCATTTGTAGTTCAGTTTCTAGCATGTTAATGAAGTTCTGGAGTTGCTGATTCAGTATAGCTGCATGTTGTTTTTACTCATAAGTAAAAAAATAAAAATATATTCATTCTGGGTATTGGCTAAAACCATTTCTATGCCCTAGGCACCCCATTGTGCAATGTTTGGTGATTTTTAATGAAAAATTTGATTTTATCTTGTTGGTAGAACATGTCTGGAGGCCGTACCATTCTGTTTTGCCTGGCAATTGTTTAGAAAATAAATTTACAAGTTTTTAGAGTCATTTCTTGATTAGAATCTGGTTGCCATCTTCATAGTGTTCATTTGCATCAGATTTCATGTCATTTGGACAAGTCTAGAGAGAGTTATGAGCATTTTAGTGAGTTATAGTGTTGTTGGTTATGCATTTTCAGCCTATGTTCAGTCATATCAAATTGTTAGAGTTTGCTTTAGGAATTGGGTTTGAGTCCTGGAGTCATATTGAGTATTGGAGAAACATTAAACTTCATCGCAGCATTGATATATCACTAATTCAGTGTTCTTGGCAGACAACTCTTCTTATTGTAAGGCTGTTATAGTAGTACTGTTCAACCCTTTCTATTTCTTTCTAAGTTACATTGTATTCCCACAGCTGTGGAAGAGACTAGCCCTAGCTCAGTCTTTATTGTATTGCATTGGATCCTCATCATCATATGATAGCACCTTGCTCGCCTCGAGCTTGGAGTGCACATGCTTGATGATTGAGTTACTTTCAACACTGCATTGTCATCAATAGAATCTCCATCATATGATAGCACCATTCCCACCTTGGGTTTGGAGTGCACATGCTTGGTGTTGAGTTTACTTTTCAGCATTGGATCATCTCTTTTAGTACCTCCGCCATATGGTAGCTCCTTACCCAACTTGGGTTTGGAAGTACATTCTTGGCGTTGAGTTCTTTCAGCATTGTTTACTTCCAGTACTGCATGCACAAGATCCTCTGACCATATGCTCGCCTCTCCTAGGCACATTCTTGGTTAGAGTTACTTTCTGCATCGTTTTGGTTTCGGAGCTAACTTTAACGAGTGACTGTGTGCTTGAGCTGAATTGTTCATTAAAGAATTGAAAAAAATTTGGTCCGGTTCTTTACATTTTCCCCCACAAATTTGCTACCATCTCATAAATGTGGTCAAAATGGGATAAGGCTGCTATGATCATATCCTCTTTCACCTTCAGCTGATTCATCAAGGGACATGAATGATAGGACTTGCCTTCCTCATGCAAGATCTCAGCTGTACAACATACTTAAACAAGGGATTATTATGATAAGAGTGAAAGGACATCATAACAATAGACTCATGCCTCTGTACATCTGCTGATATAGGATATTGGCAAAATGAATTTCCCATCACATACTTATCTTCCCACTTAGCATGACTAGGATCATTATCTCCACAATCTTCATTGGATTCAAGTTCACATGAGGATGCTATATTGTTGTTCAAACTCAGAAAATTTGAATTCTGATCATACCTTTCCAAGGTGCCTTGGTTGTCTTCTCTTGCTTCTCTCTTCATAGTGGGTGACTCCTCAAGAAGTGCTGGTCTAGGAGGAGTAGTGAGCTGAATATAATGTCTCCTTAGCTGGTTTAGGTGTCCCAAACCTGCTAGATGCTTCCATCTCTATGGCGGCTCTGTTTTTATATTCCCACCAACTCCATGGTGTAAGGTTCATGACAAACCACACATTGGCAAAGTGGAGTATCTTCCCATTTGGCGACTTCTTAGTCTCTATGAACAGCTCTTCAATGCAATGAATCTCAAACATCCTCATCAAATGCTCTTCTATTGTAAACATGTGTGTAAAATTAGGGGAACCAAGGTTATTATAGGCTGCCATACCATGTACAATGCTGGGAATTATGATCTCTCCTTCATGTTTCTTGACGGTCAGGGATCCACAAGTTGTTCCATCCATAGTTGCAAAACTCGCCAAATGCAAAAACTCGCCAAGCCCGGAAAATATGGTACGGAAAAAACTCGGCAAAAGTTCGGAAAAAACTCGGCAAAAAACTCGGCAACTTAAAAAATTGCTTAAACTTCATTAAAATCACATTTTTTTTGCAAAATTCAATGATAAGATGCATCCAATGAGTCAATAAAATGAGAACATAGAAGAAACAAGCTGAGTCTAGTTATATTTGATTGATTTGAAAGAAAATTAGATACAAAATCGCATCCCCATGTGGAATGCTCAATACGCTGATAGTATACTAATAGTTTGAAACAAAATGAAAATAGCAAATTGTTTTTGTAAAACTGAAAGTAAATACAACATTAATATATTTCAGCTTTTACAAATTCACATCTTCCTCTTCCCATGTCTAGTATTTCTCAGTGTTCTCACTACGGGAGCGGCTGTAGTTGTAGGCATCTGCTGTGGCTCCTCAACCTCCATCCTGGATGCAGAGGCTACTACCGGTGGCTCTGGCACTGCCAATGACTCCTCCTCAGGATCATCCTCAATGTCATCCAATGAGAATGCAAATCCACCCTCGTCCTCCATTGCTTGTCGCTCAAAGTCATAAATCTCATTGTCAGAAAACAATGGAGGTTGCTCATCTTGCCCTATCCAATCATTGTATGGATCTATCTCATCCAAATCAATTGGATCATCTGATATCTCCTTAACTTGTTTTTTGCGCAGCCGAAGATTATATTGCACATACACAAGGTCATTCAGGCGTTTCTGAGCTAGTTTGTTCCTTTTCTTTGTGTGGATGGCCTCAAACAAGCTCCAATTGCGCTCACAATTGGAAGAGCTACAAGGCTGCGATAAGACACGGAGGGCAAATTGCTGGAGATGTGGGGTATTTCCACCCCAATTTGACCACCAAACATCTACAAAAAACAAATTAAGAGTTAGAAGAGAACCTAGAAACTTAGAAAGGAAAGTCAAAACTCAAAAGTTGAAATTTGAAAACATATTTTATCAAATTATCAATATTTGTAACTTGTAAATTTCAAAATTTATACCTGGTGGTTGATTGTGTATTGCTCTCTTTGCTAGCTCTAAAGAGAAGAGTTCACCCCTTTTTTCTCTATAACTTTGGATTTCATTAACAACAAGGTCTCCTGCATCAAGGTTAGGTGACATTCTCTGAATGCACTTCATGAGTCCCTCCATAACCTCTCCAGTAGGATCTGAGTAGGTGCTTGAATGGAAGAAATGAGGGTTCAAGAAGTAGCCTGCTGCATGGATGGGTTGGTGGAGTTGATGGTTCCACCTCCTGTCAATAATCTCCCAAATGGGATCAAATTTGAGGCTGTCCCCTTTATAATAATTTTTTATAGCCTCCTTGGCCCTATCCATGGCCTCATAAAGATATCCCATTGGGATTTTATCCCCATCCACCAAGCGGAGCACTCTAACCAAGGGCTCTGAAAGCTACAAATTACAATATAAAAATGCAAAAAGATTAGAGTTTCAAATTTACAATGAAAGACATCAAAAAATTTATTCAATTTGAATTCAAATTCAAAGTTTTGAAATTGAAGTTACCTTCACAATCTCTGCAGCCTTTTTTGCAAATTCAGCATCAAACACAATTCTTGACACGTTATCTCCATCCGGCTTCTTTGAATAGGTTGAGTCATCCCATGATTTACTCACAAACATTTGTTTTAAAGCCGTCAAAGAACCAAGAATGCTTTGCAACGTTAAGAAGATCGTTGCAAACCTTGTGACACCTGGCCTCACCAATTCTTTCCCATGGGTGTGCTCCCTCATCAAGCGAAGAACCCAAGGGTGATTGTAGATATATTTAGTGATTCTCCTCGCGTCCTCTACAATTGGTGTGACCCAATCTAGTTTTCCTATGTCCTCCAAAAGAAGGTCAAGGACATGAGCTGCACATGGTGTCCAAAAAATTGAGGGGTGTTTATCTTGGAGAAGTCTTCCTGCTGCCACATATGCTGCTGCATTATCAGTTATGATTTGCACAACATTTGCAATCCCCACCTCCATGCAAACTCCCTCCAACATCTTAGCCAAATTTTCTGCACTTTTTACAATGTGGGAGGCATCAACTGATTTTAAAAACACCACCTCTTCTTTGCATGCAACCAAAAAATTAATGATGGTACGGTTTTTTCCATCCGTCCACCCATCAGAAAGAATAGAGCAGCCATATTTTTGCCATTTTTCTTTTTGCTCCTCTACTGCTGCCCTTGCCCTTTCAGTTGCATTAGTAAGCAACCTACAAGTACAAAGTGAAATTAAGTACACAATTTTAATTTGTAAACAAAAAAATAGCTTAAATTCATCATAAATTAAACTTAAAAAACATAAATTAAATAACATAAACTAACCTCCCACTCAAGTCCGTGCGAGAAGGCGCCTTGTAGCCTTTTCCTGCAACTGTCAATGCGGTGACCAAATTGTGCCAGTAAGGAGAACTCGCCACATTGAAAGCAATATTGTTAAAATACCAAAAATCTGCACAAGCAATGTCTGCTTGCTCATGCACCTCCCTATTCCATCCAGTCGCCTCTAAGGAAGGTTGTGCACCAGTTGTGTTTCTAGGCACAAAAAAACTATCCAACCGTGTCGGTGTAGGTCCTGTAGCTGCCCTTGCCCCTGGTGCTCTACTAGAGGAAGATGAAGGGATGGAGGTTGAGGTGCCAATGGGTTGCCTTGACCTTCGCACACGTGGGCCACGAAGAGAGCCCACTATCTCCTGAATCTCCTGAGTAACATCATAATCATCATCTGACTCAACTGGAACACCTTGAGAAGAGGCAATGGTTGCTTGCATTGCTGCTCTTGCCATCTCTCTTTTCATTTTTTTTTCTTCTGCAGCTGAAAGTATGGCATTCATTTGTCTTTTTATTTCCTCTGTTGTATGAGGACATTCCTTAGCATCACGTTGAGGGATGCCTGCAAGGTGGTACTTGAGGCGATTGATGCCCCCACGATATACTTTTTTACATGGAATGCAATATACTGTGCCAGGTATGGGTCCTAGATAAGCATACTTCCAAGCAGGATCTCTAGCTCCTGGAGGACGTTTACCTACAAAGTCCGCAGGCACGGATGGGGCAGAGCCTGAGGCAGAAGTGGGTTCAGAAGCCATTATCAATTAATTATTAACCTACACAAAGTGAAAGTCATAGCACAACTTGTTAGTTTTTGATAGAAAATTTAAAAACAAACTAAATTAGATTAAATCAAGAGAGATTACTTTAAGTTTAAATTACTAAAAATCTATCACTAGATTCTAAATCTAAACATTTTCATAACAAAAAAATTGGATTTAAAAATAAAAAATAAAAACTAGGGTTTCAAAAAAATGTGAAAAAATGTAAAAAATATGAAAATGACTTCAAACTAGTAAAAAATTAAGCTAATCTAAGATTGTAAGCATGTTATTCAACAAAAAAGAGGATTCAATCATTCAAAACAAAAAAAAAATAACTAGGGTTTAAAGAAAATTTAAAAAAAATGAAAAAATCAGCAAAATATGTTAAAAAATCAGAAAAAATCATTAAAAAATCTTGTTTTGATGAATCTAAATCTTGTTTTGATGAATCTAAATGCATTTAAATCATTTTCACACTACAATCAAATGATTTTTAAACATAGAACCAACAAGAATGAAGAATTTTTTAAAAAAGAAGAAAGAACAAGAAAAATGAGAAACCCTACCTGGAAATCCAATTTGCCTTCTAAATTCGATGTAAATGCCCTTCAAATCTTGTCTTTTGGATGCAAAATCACTGCAAATGAGTGCACAATGCCTTGGAGAGGTTTTTTGCTGAGTGTGAGAAGAGAGTGAATGAAAAAAGACAACTTAAAATTGCTTTTTAGCGGCTGCTTGGGCGTTCTAACTGTCGCGCGGGTTTTTCTGGAAAACTCGCCGTACTTTCTGGAAAAACTCGCCAAAAGTACGGCGAGTTTTTCCAGAAAGTACGGGCGAGTTTTCTGGCGTACAAGTGCCTGAAAAACTCGCCCCCTAGAAAAACTCGCGAGTTTTTCACTACTCGCCGGGTTTTGTGCGAGTCTTGCAACTATGGACTTCCATCATCATAAACCAATGGATGTTATGTCAAGGTACATAGAGGCTCCTTCTCAAGCGGCTGATCTTCGTGCTCAACATGAAAACCATGTGATTCTTCTTCCTCCAAGCTATGGTCTTCACCTGATGACTGAATTTTGTTCTTCTCATCCTCACCGGTAGGCTGAAACACATCTTTGTTCTCTTCTTCCACCATAGGGCTGTCATAAGCTGACTGATTTTTGTTCTCCTTAGGATGCAAATCAAATGGTAACAAATCTTCTTGTCTTTCTTCTGCATACCCTGCAAGTGGTTGATCAATGACAACTGGTACCATTCTCTAAATATTAGAGTTACCCATGTTAATGCCATACTCATGCTTTAAATCAACTTGCTTCTCAAATTCCTCATGGAGGCTTTTGACAACTTCACTTGTAGAAGAATGAGTTTCTTTTATTCTTCTTTTCTTTTTCTTGTTGTGCAAATGACACGATGGTTGACATTAAACTTGTTGACAATTGTTGTTGGGATTGCATATAAAACTTTTTGAGATCATTCATGCCCTTCATAATCTCTTGCATAACTCTTATCATTAATCTTCTGGGATGAACTTGAACTTGTACCTGTTGATCTTGTTGAATCTCTAGAATACTTAGGCTTCCTTGGTACTAAATCATCATACTGCTGAGAACTATAAGTTGGGCTCTCTAAACTTTTCTTATTTGAAACCCTTTCCTTTGTTGGTGAAGTAGGAAGGAAAGTAGGTAGCAATCTGTCGTCTTTGATTCTAGCCATGAATGTAACCTGATAAAGAACTGAAACAAACTTTGATTTGTAACCCACAAGCTAGCAAAAACTTGGCTCTGATACCACTGTAAGAAGCCTACCTTATCACAATCAATTTTTTCTCCTTGCTGGTTTATTATTTAGATGTAGATAAAAGATTCATGAAACAAAATACAAAATGACGAAGTTGTAAGCAAATCAATCCACATATGAGAGTAAGATACTCAGGGAACGATGATGTTTTCTTATTGAATCAATAATCTGATTACAAATAGAGGATAGCTTGCAGCTTATAATCAGATAATCTGATTTAGAAAATCAGACCTCATACAATATGCAAAATAGCCAAAATATATATATCAAACCCTAGCCAAATTGTTGGAGAATGAAACCCTATTAGATCACACTTGAAGTTGCAATTTCCAGCCATTAAACTGGAAACCCTAGTCACCCAATACCTTCAAAATTCATATAAAAATTACCAGCATCTCCAAAATTCATATAAAATTACCAGCATCTTCAAAATTCATGAAACCAATTATATTGCACTCAAAAATGTCCCTAGTATGGATCACCCAAGGTAGATTTGCTCAGAAAGATCTGTAGACCTCCAAATCCGATTTTTGACTAGGAACTTGTCTTCAAACCCTAGCTGTAACATGCACCAAGCTTGCACAATCTGCCCTATGATGAAACCTAAGTGATTTCACCTCTCAAACAGGGGTAAGGGAGCATCACCAAACCCAACTCAAGGGAACACCACCTTGATGAAATTCTGAAAACTTATTTTAGACAAGAGAAAGCAAGTATCAATGCAACATAATCCCTCTCATAGCCCTTCATGCCTTCTTAAATAAGGCTCATAATCCAAACCACCCTAGAAGGAGAATCTGATTTGTTTCCATTAAAATTTTCAATGACTTCATTGCTAAGGCACCTAAACTGTCCTTAGAGAAGATTTGATTTTATCCCATTAAAATATTCATTGCCTTCTTTTCTAAGGCATCTAAACCGCCCTTGGGAAGATCAAATTGATCTTGATTATTAAAATATTTGATGCTTCCTTAAACCGCCCTAAGAGAGAGAATTGACTTCTAGGAGAGAGAATTGACTTTTCGAAGCAAACCAAATCTGATCTCATGTGGGTCGACCAACCAAGGGGGATAATGATATTTTAATCGTTTTCAAACTCCCTTCTTTCTTATAAAATTCCTTTGACTTGCAAGTGGACCATGGGATAATAATAAAATATGATCAACATTATGCTTTATTTTTTTGTTAAGGATAATTCCCCTCTTAAATATCTAAAAACATCTTACCAACATTATGATTCTCATGGCCAATATCATTCCCTTATCTCACCATCTAACCCACGGGAATGTTGGATGGGCTAGAATCAAGTCACCAAGATGTCACTCCGAGAATGGGGACATTACAATGCCTAAGGAGAGAATGGAGTTAAATTTTATATAAAGCTAATGTTGAAAACAAGATTTTAAATTAAATCAAAAGACAATTTGTCTCAAGGCGTGTTCACTGGAGGATTAGGGTTTTCTCCCTTGGTCACCCTAATTTGAAGATTTTTTTTTAAAAGCTTCATTTTGCAAGTTCATTTCTACCATGGATGTTTGACAACTTAGAGAGGTGCTGCTGGTTCGACACCAGAGGACTGAGAAAACGGATTCGAGAACAAAAACCCTCATTGTCTAAGACTAGTTTCGACAGTGAGAGACCTGCTCAAGCTGGTGATTGATGATTTTAGTCAGGAATCACTTCTGGGCGAGATGATGAAGATTTTTCAGTACTTTTGAGTGGATTTCAGTTGTTTTTGGTGTGGTTTGCTTGGGTTATTAGTTTGGTGTGTTTTAATGAAATTTTTGGTGAGCTTCCAACCAATTTCTGGACACTTCTTTGCTGGACCTGAACCTTCAGTTTTACTCTTAGCTCCAAGATGAATAGAGATTTCAAAATGGGTATGGTCTAGAAGGCTCCCTCTCTTCAAGCCGATTCTGTCAAGCACAAGTACGTTATTTCTAGTGAGTTGTGGATTTTTTTAGAGGAGGTCAAACCTCTCCGGGAGGGACGGCTTTGGCGGGTGAATATCAGATTTGCAAGTGTTGGTACAGTCTATTTTCTGGTCAATATTGAGGGCTATTTACAGGATTTTGGGGCGTGGTTAAGCTAGGAGTTTAAGGGTGGAAGACTTGTAGCTGTGCGTTGCCACTGAGGAACCCTTCATATACTGCTATGTTACTTATTTTCAGGTCTGAAAGTGAACTATCTTTCTGATATTTATGGAATTTAAAATCTGTTCTTATTTGTCAATGGAAGTCTGCTCTTTGAAAGAGATGAATGTTATTTTTTAAAGCTAGTTTATTATATGTTCATCTGCAATCTGTTGTTATTCTTTGTTCATGATTATATCATGATTGGCATAAGAAAAGCATAAAATAAACAAACAAAAACAGCGAACATAAACCTTCTATCATGAATGGCATGTGAGAGAACATCAACAAACAAAACAGAGAAACAAATACAAACTTTCTTGCAACAGTTAAATAAAATCAGAAAAAAAAAAATTCGGGGTTGTTTATTACAATGAACAAGCTGATTGGGAAGTGGGCAGTGGTACTAATATTGGAAATTGACCCACTACTCCAATCCTGAGACAACAGCTCATGACTGAAAACTGCATTTGGGTCCCAAATCTTGTAATCAAATCCACTTTCATCACTGAAATTGGTTAGGTCTTTGTCATCCAACTCGAAAAGTGGATTATCATGAGTCAAATCAGCATCCCACTCAAATAAAGGATTATCAACAAACTGATGATTATCCTCAACTCCCAACTTAGACCAATCCTCCTACTGATCCAAACTCCTATTTTTTGATTTTTAAGGACAATGTGCAAGATCATACTCCTCTTGAATGAAATCAAGCTCCTTCATTACTTGTTTGATCTCCTTAGCCCTTTCTTTGTTCTTTTGCTCTATAAAATGTTGAGCTTCATAGAGCTGATCATTTGTTTAAAGAAGTGCCCCTTGGACACTTTCCAAAGTAAGCTTCGTAGAATTAAGCTCAATGGTGAGTTCACTAACCTCTCCCCTTAATTGCTTAGTCAAGGACAAAGTCTCATCTGCAAACTTGGTGGCTATATCTCTATCATGCATCATGTGTAAGTAAGTTGTTTTAAATTCTTTCATAGAGCTCTTCATTGTTTGCAAATCAGAAAATGAGATATTAAGCTCATTTTGTCCTATTGGTGCACTTTGAATTAAGTTTTCCACATGCATATGTTTGCTGTCCAAACTTGATAAAATATGCACCTCACTTTCAATGGATACCAAGAATTGTCGTTTCCAATCACAATCAAACCAAGGTGACAAATTGCTGTTATGTTGCATCTTAAAATCAGAATTAGACTCATTTTTTTCATCAGAGTCTCCATGGCTGTTCCAAATCTCATGCGCCTCTTCTTCAAAGCTTGCCTCATCTTCCTCACTAGGCTTTTGATCAAAATTAGCCCCAAGTAGAAACAATTTTGATTTGTTTTCGAGATCATGCCTCTCAAAATCAATTCTCTCTAAGGCATCCTTTTCGCATTCTTTATGCTCTAAGGTTGGGACAACAGCTTGGTCAGAAGAAGATTCTTCCCAAATTGATTCTTCATTAGACTTGGGTCCCCAAACACCTGGATCCCATGGTCCTATGAGCTGATGTTTTCTTTTTGAAAGAGTATGCTCAATGTATACCTTTTGAGTGGTTGTTTCCGAAATCACCTGAGTCTCTCCCTTATCATCCCTAATAGTGGACTGTGATTCCAAATCAACCAGGCTACAAGGTCTCTCCTCAAAATCAGCTACCTACAATGTGAAATCAGATTCCTTTTCAAGATTGAAAACATCACTATTGATGCCATCCTCTATGCATGGCTCTTGGGATGAAGTAAGGACATCATTACAATAAAAAAAAAAATCATCCCAAAGTGGATCCTTGTCATACTTAGGTGCCAACACACCTAGATCCCATGTGTAGAAAGGTTGATCACTTTGTTTAGAGAATAAGTGTTCACTATGCTCCTCATGAGTAGTTGCCTTTCTGAATAAGTCACTCTCCAACTCATTATGATTGAAATCATCATAAGCATCTCTCTCCATAGGCTTGGTTTGGTAGTCTAACCCAAAGCCACCTGTGTCACCATTACCCACATGGGGTAAAGAATCATCATTATTAGCTCATTCAGAGACATCATCTCTTTCGTTTTCAACATGCCCATTATCTAGAGGTCTCTCAATTTCATTGGATAGCTCTAAAGGTGTATACAAGGCTGCTATTTTTGTCAATTCTTCATGCACAACCTTATCCATAGTAGTTGCATGCATGACCAAAGAGTCATCTTGAGGCTCCGTCTCACATTCATCATATTTCAAAGCAATCACTTCATTTGATTTTTCTGCTATGAACTTCTCTTCAACCACTTGCTCTTCATTGAATAAGTATGGCTTCAACTTTGCCACCACCTTAAAATGAAGTTTTGGTTCCTTCTTGTCAAACCTCTCTATGAGTCTCATAGTATACTCAGTATAAGATGTAATCTGAGCATGCCCCATTATGATCATCCCATGATGCCACCACTTATGTGCAACTCCATCAAGGTGCATAGTAGCATATTTTATGGATTCTTCTTCTGGCATGGCGTTTTGATTGAAGTATGTGTCCACCCTTTGAACCATGCTCTCACTGAAATCTCATCGGACCCGTCAAAATAAGGAAGGCTAAATTTTTCAGCTTTCTTTCATAAGTCATTATGATGTTCTCTATTGCCCTTGTTGGGCGTATGCTCCTGATTGGGTTGAGCCTCTACTCTTGGTGGAAATATAGGCATAAGAGGCCTTGCTATGGCTGCTCCATTCTATTGATTGGCTGCCTTTCGCTGTCCCACATCATTATCTTTCCCCAAATGATCCAATCTTTGTACCAACTATGCAAGTTGTTGATTGGTCTATTGAGCACGTTGGGCTGCTCTTTCTTGACCTCTAACCACTACATCCAAGAGTAGCATCATACGATCTTGCCCATCAATGTTTCTTTTAGCTTCTTCTCTTCTTTCACCCATGTTTTCTGAACTAGAAGACCCAACTGAAGGTGATTCTGAGTGTTGCCCCTATTCCACAGAAGGCCAACATTCCCACAGTTCCTCTTCTCTTTTCCTCAATCTTTCTTGGTACCTTCTTTCACAGTCACTACTGCTCATAGATTTGTATCACCCACTGGTTGGTAGGACTATTTGTGCTTTGATACCACTGTAATAATTGCCCTTTATTATTTTTTTTTGAAAATATAACCCTGTTTGCTAATTGTAATTTTGCTGATGGTTTGGTTTGATTGTTTCATGTGTCTTTCATAGTTTTCATTGCATGCATGAATAAAATTACATAAAGAAGGAAATACTCAAAAAGGACATTGCTTTCCATTTTTTAAATCATCTCATACACAATACATTTGATAGAAAATCAAATCAGACTTAATGCAAACATTTCAGAACTAGTAAAGTGTAGTTTCAGACTTAATAAGGGCTTTGAACAGCAACATAAATCTCTTCAAACTTGCATCATACATCACAATGGTGAAGACCAATGAACTCCCAGATTTTCCAATGGAATGAACCAGCTCACAACTCCAACAATGCCGAAATATGGCCTATACAACAGCAGGCTGAAGTACCTAGAAACACCAAATAGGCACGGTTCCCTAGGTAGGGCGATCTACCCTAGTAAATCAGGTTTCTTCCAACAAATACAAACTAATACTTGAAATGGGACGCCTTGGAGAGAGGAATCCAAAGAAGCAATACCCAGAACGATGCCTCCAATGTGCATGGAGTTATAAACTGTTTTCCGTTTCAGACCCTGGCAAAGTTGAGTTTCTAGATTTCTGATAAAGCATATCAGACCTCAAAAACACACCAAAAACGTCCACTAATTGCCTCCAAAATGAAACAAACTCCCAAAAACACTAACACTAACAAACCCAAATCAAAATACCATATGAATCTTAATCTTTCACGTCTCAAACCCTGAAAATCTAAACTTTGTTGAAGTAATGTGTGATCCCTGGATGGAACCACTCAAAATTTGACTAGGGTGGCCCTCTCACCACTGAAATCAGCCCAATACGGCGAGGTTTTTCGTCCTCAACATGCAGCCTGAGTACTCTGGAGTCATTCCTGCAGCATTTTGTTAAGTTGCCAAAAAGAACATAACTAAATGAGAGCCAAAAAGAAGTTTTAGAGAGAGAGAGGGAATTAGGGCAACTTTAGGTTTGAAATGCTTTTTTCCCTCCAAAATCCAATGCCCCCTTATGAGCCTTATAATTTTTAATAAATTAAAACATCATATTCCTCCTTAGGCGTCCTTACTCATAAGGAAACTATTTTGCTTTATTCAACCTTCTAAAACAACGTTAAGTTATCTCATTAGGCACCAAGGTACTTTTCGACCACTTACCCCCTCACTTAAGTTATAAAGTTATTTTATAAAAATAACTTAAGTGACTGATAAAAAACAAATATTAATAATCCAACCTTAGGCTCTTCAATGCCACCATAGAAATAACATTGCTGAGAACACTTTGGGCCTGAGACTAGTTTCTCGAAATAGACTTACTATAAATAGCAGTTGCTAAAAATAGTAAGTACTCACCAATTATCAAATTGGCACAAAACATTAAAGAACTTCCACACACTGCCCAAACAAGAAAAACCTACACTGCATTGCCACCAAGATCAATTACTAAATATAATACTTACTAAAAATGGTAAGTGAGTCAGAACAAAACTAGCCTGAAGGACATTGAAAATGGGGACATTGAAATTGTCTATAATGTTGTAGCCTCGAGAAGACTATACCTCCAACTTCAAACCTTTTTTGTTTGATGCTGATTGACATATAACTTTTGTTGATTCTTTGCTCTTTGTTGTTTCTCCTTGAGTGATCTCAAAATTTCTTGACTTTTCTTAACTAGACCTTTTGCCCTTGGTACTCTGCTATGTGTGATGAACAAATCCACGAAGGATAAATTATCATAACCATATAAGGTTTTGAAAGGTGTCATCCCAATGGACATATGATATGTAGTATTCTAACATCGTTCCTCCAAATAAAGCCATTTTATCTAGGTTATCTAATGCGTGGCTATATAATTTCGCAAATAGCCCTCCATCTTTTTGTTGATTATTTTCATTTGTCCATCAATCTATGGATGATAACTAGTACTTGGAGACAATTTAGTTCCCATTAAATGAAAGAGTTTTTGCCAAAACAAGTTGAGGAATTGACAGTCTCACTTACTATGTTCTTTGGCAACCCATGTTTATTAAATTGAAAACCTCTTTGAAGAACAATTTGCCACTTGAGGAGCCTTGAACTCTATAGATATGACAAAGAATTGACCATATTTAGTAAGTCTATCAAAAACAACATATATACAATCTTTACCTCGTGACTTATGGAGTCCTATAATAAAATTCAGTGATATATTTTTCATTATTGGTTCAGAATTGGTGATAACTGCAATAGTACTGCAGGAAAAACATGTTCTATTTTATTTTATTGGCAGATAAGGCATTCCCAAATCTACTTAAGAATGTCTTCTTTGAGACCCTTCATGAAAATCTCTTTCTAATTTGTTGGCAGATCATAAAGTAACCTTGATGCCTTGCTAGTGGTGTGTCTTGTGCAGGCTTCAAAACCTTATCCTTTACCTTTTATCTTGGGATAGATAAATTTGGTTTTTAGAATAAGGTCATCTACTACCTTATGCCTATCATCATGGTTCATTCCTTCCAAAACATTAGTAGCAAATGTGTCCTCAAATTCTACTATTGTGCTAGCCTTCCAATCAAGAGAAATCTTCGATAATGAATATAACTAGGGCTTCCTTGATAGAACATTAGCTACTACATTATTCTTACCTTTGATGAATTTAATTTCAAAGTTTGCAGGCTTGAAGCTTGCTTACCCATTTTGTTGTATGTTGTTTAGATCTCTTTGGCTAAGAAGTAACTTAAAACTTTTGTGATCTGTTTTGACCACAAACCAATTATTGTTTAAATTTGTTTGGAGCATGCAATATGGTTAGCATCTCCTTATCACAGATTGAATTAACTTTTCTCAATGTCTTTTAAATTCTGGCTTTCAAAAATGTTGGATGTTCCTTTTGTATTAGCATTGCTCCAACTCCTTCACTTGAGCTATTGCATTCTAGAATAAAAGTGAGAAGTTTGGAATGGCTAGTACGGGAGATGAACTGAGATGAACTTACTATTTTCTGGAGTTTATCAAAAGCATGTTGAGTAGTATCTATCCATGCAAATGCTCTCTTCTTAGTTAAATTTTTCAATGGAACAACTAATTAAGTGAATGCTTTGTCAAATCTTCTATAATAGCCAAAAATCCCAAAGAAACCTTGCAATTGAGTTAATTTGGTCAATTGGGGCCAATCTAAAATGGCTTGTATCTTTTGTTGATTGACTTGCACTTCTTGAGCACTAATAACATGTCCTAAATAGAGAATCTCCATCAACCCAAACTCATATTTGGATTCCTTAGCATAAAAAGACTATTGCTCCAATATTCCCAAAACTTTATCCAAATGTTGTAGGTTTTCCTCCCATGATTTACTATAGACCAAAATATCATCAAAGAATACTAAAACAAACTTCCGCAATTGATTTCTAGATACATGGTTCATACATGATTGGAAGGTAGCAATGACATTATAAGCCAAAGGACATAATGAAAATCCCAAAATGCCCAAAATGCAGTTTTATGTGCATCCTCTTTTTCACTCGTATTTCATGATACCCAAATCTCAAATCAACTTTTGAGAAGTACATTACCCCATGCCATTTATCAATTCTAGGAATTGGATACCTATGTTTAATAGTTCTCTTGTTTAAAGATTTGAAATCTATGCACATTCACACATTTCTATCTTTCTTTTTCAGTAAGACAACTGAAGATGCAAAAGGGCTAGAACTTGTCTTGATCTGACCCATTTCTAGAAGATCCTTGATTGTTTTTCAATTTTCTCCTTATATCTTCTTGAATATCTATAAGGAGTACTAATTATTGGGTTTTTTTTGGTGTCCAGTTCTATTATATGTTGAAACCCTCAATCAAGAGGCAATCTTGAGCGAATGTCTTGGAAAACCATGCTATCTTTGTCTAAGAGTGTTTGTATGTCCATATGATAAGCTTTCTTACTTGCAGTGGCTGTAGAAGACACTAAACATTGTGTTGACCACATTACCTGTCCACTCCCAAAACACCTCACCATTCTTTTTGCTAACATAACTTTAGAAAATCCATTAGTAATGCCTTGTACACTATGTCTTTACCTTTTGATTTCAACCTTAGCTCCATAGTTTGATAATTTTTTGCAAACTATCTCAAAGAGTGTAGCCATTTCACTCCTAAAATCACATCGGTTTCTCCTATGCCCACCACATAGAAGTCATCTTGTATTTTGTGTCTACCAAGAGCAATCTCCAACTCTGAATTTTTTTAGTGCATGAAATGGTAATACCGTCAACCACTATAACATCAAATCCATCAAAACCTTTTGTTTGTTACCCTTTTCTAGCAACCAACCCTTCATCAATGAAGTGTGTTGCTCCATTGTCAATTAGAATTGTAACTTTGTACCTCTGCAAAACTCTTTGTACTTAGAAAGGATGATATTTAGGAGCACTTGACAAGGTTGCAAGTGCACCCCTTGAATGTTTGTAATGTCCCCTTTTTAGCGTTTCCTTATTCGGCAATTGGTGCTATCTTTTAGAATCTGTGTTTTACATATTCAAAAGAGTATATTGATATTACCAGTGAACTTTTTTGGGTTTTTTTGGGTTTTTTCTAGTGGTGACGGCTATTTTTAGTAATTTACTATTTTTAGTAAGTTCTAGTCGAGCTTCATTTGGGCCAGTTTGGTGATTTGGATCACTTACTATTTTTAGTAAGTGCTATATTTAGTAACTGGTCCCAACTCCTTTTATCCAACAACTTAGTGTAGAGTTTCTATTTTCGGCAGTGGTGAGTTCTCTTGGTGGTCGGAATTAATATTTGTTATTTTTCCATTTAAGTTTATTATGTTGCTATTTTAATTGGCGTGGGTCATAAGAGGCCCCCTTGACCTAGTCAATTAACGTTTTTAAAAAGGGGCCAATGTTATTTCATGTGACACCTAGAAAGGGAGCTTTTTTATCATTTTTAAGGCTGATGTTATGCCTCATAAGGTGGTGTAATGTCCCCTTCCTAGCCAGTGGCTTGAGGAACAGGGTTAGCCTATTATTGTGGTTCCCATAGGCTAATGGGGTGATTAGGGAATCTTTCTGAGGGTTTTCAGGACTTGTCCTTGTTACTTACTATTTTTAGTAAGTAACATTTCCTTGTAGTTGATCTTGGTCATGGGACACTCTCCAGGGGTCATTTGGATACCCGGGCCAGGAGTTATGGAATTATTAAGTCACGTCATTTAATAATATTCTATTATTAAGTGATTTAGTGATCTAATGTTATAAAGTGAAAGTGACTTTATTAAAAGAATATCTTAAGTCACTTTATAAAGTATTTAAGTGAAATAAGTCACTTTATGAAATATTTAAGTGAAAAGTCACTTTATGAAGTTTTAAGTGAAAAAGCCACTTTGACAAATGTTTTAATATTAAATTATATGAGCTATTGAAAAGTGGCGTTGCTTTTCAAGAGGAGATATTTGTGTTTGACTTCGCAAAGGCTAAAACCTAAAAGTGGTTTCTTTTTTCCATAAGGCAAGGGTTTGGCTCATTATTGAATTATGGAGAATATTATATCTTTTCGGAGCTGTTGATGCAAGTTGTCTTTTTCAAGTTGATTGAGGATGGATACCCTCTCTTAGAACAGGTTCTACAGGTGTGCAAGATCGTCCAAGGTTCCTTTATGATTGGTCTCATTTAGGGATCAACAATTGAGCAGAAATATTGAGTATTGTTTGAAGAATAAATCAGATCTTTGTGATTTGCATGGCAGATCTGGAACAAGGGTTTGCAAATTTAAATAATTGCAGTTTACACAGTTAATAACCAGCATATGGTTTTGAAGCTTGCATCCTACCAAGCTCATGGTTCAAAACTATAGGGCTGTACCTCTTCTTTTCATGGCATATTCACTAGGCGTCCCTTTGAAAGTGATTTCCTAAGGATTTTGAGCAGCATAAAGGCACTACAAATTGGCACATGTTTCAACTCACAGCAGGCCGTATTTTCCTTGAAGGACGTGTCAAGTTTGAGATAGGGCGTTTTGTCTTTGAACGTGCTTTCTCATTTTCTATTTGGTGCCTAGCTATATCCTACAAATCTACAACATTTCAAGCTTGAACTTTTAGCAAATCTGTGCTAGGCAATTAGGAAACCATTCAAATCAGACTGCTGTAATAAAATCAGAATTATGAAATACAAGTTCGGAAAATGGGTATGTGACATATCTATTTGAAATCAATTATAATCATCTGGGTATTCCTTGATTTATGTTTTTCCGTTTCTATATTTACATTATTTCCATTATTGCAAAAACTTCAACAAATAAATTGCAAAAAACTCCAAAAACAATCAAAAAATACAAAGACAGGAAGAAAGTTAGATCAAACACCACAGGGGTTGTTTCAGTGGTATCAGAGCGTTTAAATATTGCCATCTTGTGAGGTTATTTCATGAGTGATAAAGAATAGACTTATCACAGGGGTTCACGGCCGTGGCATCCTCCTCAGGTGCCAGAGGGAGAAACCATTTAAGAGGTTTTTAGGCTTTCACAATTCATCGGAAATAACAAGAACTCTATCTAGTGATAGTCAGAGTATTTTAGGTACCATGGGTGATAGAGACAAAGCGCATTCGGGATCCATTAGCCCAAATGCCAGGAGAGAGCAAAAGTTTGACACTATGATGGGCATGTTGGCTGATTTTTTGCATCAGATGAACCAAGTTCCTAATCTTAGTCACATAGGACAACATGACAACTCCAACAGTTCTAATGCTCAGCCTAAAGAGAGGCCAAGGTATTTCTATCAATACCACATCAAGGCCTTTGCAGCCTACCTTTACACGGAGGGTTGAGACCCCTGTTCATCAGGAACAAACCCCAGAGCAGCCGACAAACATGGTTGATGAGGTTAGGACCAGCCATACAAAGTACATTTCACTACTTGTTGACATTAGGAATATGTTGACATTTGATCAATTCTTGAACCAGAGGAGACAGAGGACACTGGCGGTTGGCAAACTTGAGACTAGAGCACCACAGGGCACTAGAGATCTCCAACAGGCAGGAAGTAAGATTAATTTGGAACATTTTGATGGAGGGCATCGTTGTAATGCATGTGGTTGGGTTCAAAAGTTAGATAACTTCCTCTCCTTGAGGCCCATGCCTGAAGAAGAGACAATCAAGTTCACCACACTGCATCTGGATGGCGTAGCTCATGAGTGGTGGTACCATGGTTTGGTTACCTTGGGTCATAGGTCAATTGTTTTTTATGATGAGTTTACTAACAAACTCATTGAACGATTTGACATGAGAGATCTCGAGGTCTCCTTCCGAGAACTTGCACAACTTAAGCAAGTTGGGACATTAGAGGCTTATATTTTAGAGTTTCAGAGGATATCCGTGATGGTCACGAGAATATTAGAGAGGAGGTTGGTAGTGCTTTTCAGTGAGGGTCTCTTAGAACCCTTATGAGGTTGGATCAAAGCCTTTGATCCACCTTCCTTATAGGATGCTATGAAGAAGGCAAGAGATATGGAGCTTGCTGCCTCCAAAACAAAATTTCTACAAAAACCATTCTCTTCATCAAAGGATAAAGCACCAAATACCTATTCAGACCAGCAAAGAAAACCTTTCCAAAGACTCAGCGACGAGACCCTTCAAGACTTGAGAAGGAAAAAACTATGCTTCACCTACAAAGGACCGTATGGAAAAGGACATGTGTGTTGTCTTAAGCACAAAATGAATCAGTTAGAGTACTACTATGCGGACGAATCAGATTTTAAAAATTCAGAACAAGTTGATGAGGAAGGGAAGGAGGAAGATGATCCCTCCGAAGTGTTAGAAAAGGGAAGGGAAGAAGTTCTACCTACAACACAACTCTTGAGCATTTAGCAAGAAGGACCCTTTAGGATTAGAGGAGTTTTAGGTGGGCATCATGTGATTACTTCGCTTGATATTGGAGCTTCTCATTATTTCATAGATGAGGGCTTGGTAGCAAAACGTGGACTTAAGACCGAAGAGTTCGATGGATTCAAAGTGTGAGTAGCTGATGGGTTTACACTTAGTTGTAGCCGAATGATTCCAAACCTCACATTGCAGCTGGACAATTATGAGTTCCAGGCAGATTTTTACGTGGTTGGCTTGAGAGAGTTGGATGTTGTACTAGGCATGAAGTGGCTTCATGCTATTGGAGAGTTTACCCTCAACTTGTGGGTGATGGAGATGAAATTTGAAGCCAATGGCAAGAGGCATGTTTTGAGGGGAATGTCAGATGGGAGCCTTCAAGTTATCTCACTCTGGAGAATGGAGAGATAGATCAGGCATGATCAAGTGGAGTGGGCGACAGAGTGTTATACTTTGCCATCACAAGGTGAGCAACTGAAGCATGAGTATTCTCCCGACATATAGGCCTTGATAAACAAACACAATAAGGTGTTTGAGGGTTTACCTTATGAGAGACCACCTGACAAAGGGTTTGAGCACATTATAGAGCTTGAGGACGACGCTAAGCCAGTCATCATTACTCCTTATAGGCATCCCAAGAGGATGAAGGATGAGATTGAGAAGACAATAAAGGAACTTTTAGATATGGGTCACATTAGATCGAGTAAAAGTCCCTTTGCCTCTTTCATTGTCCTAGTGAAGAAGAAAGATGGCACCTTACGGATGTGTATTGACTACAGAGCCCTAAATAAAAAGATCATTAAGAATAGGTACCCCATTCTGCGCATCAATGAGTTGATAGATGAATTGCATGAAGCCTGTTTCTTCTCCAAGATTGATCTTCGATCCGGTTACCATTAGATCCGGGTTAGAGAAGGGGATGTGGAGAAGACGACATTTTGATGCTACTATGGGAACTATGAGTTCTTGGTTATGCCTTTTGGTCTAACCAATGCACCAACTACCTTTCAGTCTTGTATGAATCGGATCTTCAGAGATCGGTTGAGGAAAAAAGTCCTCGTCTTTTTCGATGATATATTAGTCTTCAGCAAGATTTGGGAGGATCATTTGGCACAATTGGACTCAGTGTTGGGCATATTGCAGAGTGAATCTCTATTCTCCAAGGAATTGAATTGTGACTTTGGTATGAGGGAGTTATTGTACTTGGGGCATATCATCAGTGCCGAGGGGGTTAAGATGGATCCTGAGAAGGTGAAGTCTATAGTCGATTGGCCTCCACCCACAAATCTCACTCATCTGAAGGGGTTCTTTGGGTTATGTGATTTCTACCGCTGCTTCGTCAAGGGCTTTTCATAGCAAGCCGCCTCACTTACAGACTTGACGAAGAAAGGGGCTTTTGATTGGAACCTAGGAGCACAACAATGCTTTGAGAAGTTCAAACGGTTAATGAGTTCCTGTCCATTACTCATTATTCTAGATTTTACACGACCATTTGAACTATAGTGTGATGCCTCGGGAGAGGGCATTGGTGCTGTCTTGATGCAAGATAAGCACCCCATCACTTTTGAGAGCATGAAACTTCGGGGTCCTGAGCGAGTTTACAACATTTATGACAAGGAGATGTTAGCTATCATGCATGCATTGGCTAAATTCAGGCAGTACTTGGTGAGCAGCAAATTTTTTGTGAAGACAGATCACAATAGTTTGAAACATTTCCCAAGTCAACATGACCTCAATGATTGGCAACAAAAATGGGTCAGCAAGCTGCAGGCTTATGATTTTGACATAGAATATGTCAAGGGTACAAGGAATATAGTGCCGATGCCCTTTCGAGGAAAACCTACTTGTTTTCTCTAGGTGAAGTAACAAAGGATTGGAGACATCTTATTGTAGCTGAGTATGCGAAGGATAAATGGGCTTCCGAGTTCATTGATGGTACAGTTGCGGATGATAGGTACACCCTTGTGAATGACCTCATCATTTACAAAGGGAGGATTTTCCTTGTACCAGGATCCTCTATGAAAAAGAGGATTTTGAGAGCTCTTCATGACGCCCCTATGGTAGGCCACCCGGGTTACTTTAAAACCTACAAGCAAGTTAGGGAGAGGTTCATGTGGAAGGGGCTTAAATTAGAGGTTCCCAAGTATGTTAGAGAGTGTCCCACTTGTTAGCAGAACAAGTAGGAGCACACTTTTCCGGCAGGACTACTACAGCCTCTACCCATTCCAAGTTGGCAGTGGGAATGCATATCGATGGATTTCATCACGGGTTTACCCAAAACCCAAGGCAAGGATTGCATTTATCGACCACGAAGTTTGCACACTTTTTCCTAATTTCAGCTACGTTCACAGCAGTGCAAGTTGCTGATTTGTTTTTCAGAGAGATATTCCGATTGCACGGGTTGCCTCAAAATATAGTGAGTGATCAGGAGAGCAGATTTATGATTCATTTCTGGCAAGAGCTCTTCAAGCTTAGTGGCACAAAACTCACTCCGAGCATGATCTACCATCCATAGACAAATGGATAGACCGAGTTAGTTAATAAATGGGTGGAGGGATACTTGAAGAATTGCATTGCGGGGCAGCAGAAGGCATGGGTCAGGTGGTTGCATTTATGCGAGTATTGTTATAATACTATGCACCACATGTCTATACAAATGTCACCTTTCATGGCACTCTATGGGTATGATGCTCCCAATTTTTTGGATTTTCTATTTAGGGATAGTAGGGTGTCGAGTGTAAAGGATTTGCTATAGGACAGCTAGGACATCATGAGTTTTCTAAAGGAGAACATACAGAAGGCTCAAAATCAACAGAAGCAATATGTGGATCAGCACAGAGTGGAGTGTTCCTTCGAGAGGGGGGGGGGGGGAGAGATATGGTGTATCTTATGCTGTAGCCATATAGGCAATCCACTTTGAGGAAGAGTGGTTCAGAGAAGCTCAAGCCACGGTACTATGGCTCATTCCGAGTTTCTAGACAGATTGGTGAAGTGGCTTATGAGCTAGAGTTACTAGTAGAGAGTAGGGTTCACAATGTGTTTCATGTATCTCGCCTCAAAAAGGCGTTGGGACATAGTGTGACACCTTCTACAACGTTACCACCCTTGGATGAGGAGGTGAAATTGATTTTGATTCCTGAGGCTATCATCGATGCTAGGGAGCGTTATTTGAGGCGCAAAGTAATCAAGGAATATTTGGTTGAGTGGAAGGACCTACCAGATGAGGATGCTACTTGGGAGAATGAGGATATATTGCAACATCCTATGATGAGATTGCTTGAGGACAAACAATTTTGGGGAGGGCGGACTGTAATATTCCCTTCCTAGCCAGTGGCTCGAGGAACAAAATTAACCTATTACTGTGGTTCCCGTAGGTTAACAGGGTGATTAGGGAATCTTTTTGAGGGGTTTCAAGACTTGTCCTTGTTACTTACTATTTTTAGTAAGTGACATTTCGGGCCAGTGATGGCACACTTGCAGTTGATCTTGGTCATGGGACACTCTCAAGGGCTCATTTGGATACCCGGGCCAAGGGTTATGGAATTATTAAGTCACGTCATTTAATAATATTCTATTATTAAGTGATTTAATATTATAAAGTGAAAGTGACTTTATTAAAACAATATCTTAAGTCACTTTATAAAATATTCAAGTGAAATAAATCACTTTATGAAATATTTAAGTGAAAAGTCACTTTATGAAGTTTTAAGTGAAAAAGCCACTTGGACAAATGTTTTAATATTAAATCATATGAGCTATTGAAAAGTGGTGTTGTTTTTCAAGAGGAGATATTTGTGTTTGACTTGTGAAAGGCTAAAACCTAGAAGTGGTGTCCTTTTTCCATAAGGCAAGGGTTTGGCTCATTATTGAATTATGGAGAATATTATATCTTTTTGGAGCTGCTGCTGCAAGTTGTCTTTTTCAAGCTGATTGAGGATGGATACCCTCTCTTAGAACAGGTTCTACAGGCGTGCAAGATCGTCCAAGGTTCCTTCATAAGTGGTCTCATTCAGGGATCAACAATTGAGCAGAAATATTGAGTATTATTTTGAAGAATAAATCAGATCTTTGTGATTTGCATGGCAGATCTGGAACAGATTTGTGGTTTGCAAATTTAATTAATTGCAGTTTACACAGTTAATAACCAGCATATGGTTTTGAAGCTTGCATCCTACCAAGCTCATGGTTCAAAACTATAGGGCCGTACGTCTTCTATTCATGGCATATTCATTAGGCATCCCTTTGACAGTGATTTCTCGAGGATTTTGAGCAGCACAAAGGCACTGCAAATTGGCATGTGTTTCAGCTCACAGCAGGCCGTACTTTCCTTGAAGGACATGTCAAGTTTGAGATAGGGCATTTTGTCTTTGAACCTACTTTCTCATTTCTATTTGGCGCCCAGCTATATCCTACAGATTTACAACATTTCCAGCTCGAACTTTTAGCAAATCTGTGCTAGGTGGCTAGGAAACCATTCAAATCAGACTGCTGTAATAAAATCAGAATTATGAAATACGAGTTCAACTAATGGGTATGTGACATATCTATTTGAAATCAATTATAATCATCTGGGTTTACCTTGATTTATGTTTTTCCCGTTCTGTTTTTACATTATTTCCATTATTGCAAAAACTTCAACAAATAAATTGCAAAAAACTCCAAAAACAATCAAAAAACACAAAGACAGGAAGAAAGTCAGGTCAAACACCACAGGGGTTGTTTCAGGTGTGACGCCCAGTTTGGGTTTAATGCCAATTTTAAATAAAATATCAAAAGTGAAATTTTGGAGGCAAAAAGTTGGATGCCCCTCTTGGGGTAATTTCATGTCATTTCATAAAGTGAAATGAGAGGGAAAAAACATTCAAATTCAAATGCAAGTTGCCCTAACTTTTCCCTCACTTTATGAGTTTGAACTCTCATTTGCATATGTGATCTTTGGCACCTCTTGGGGTAATCACATGTCATTTCATAAAGTGAAATGAGAGGGAAAAAACATTTAAATTCAAATGCAAGTTGCCCTAACTTTTCCCTCACTTTATGAGTTTGAGCTCTCATTTACACGTGAACTTTGGTAACTTAAGGAGACTCTGCTGGATTTTCTTCAGGATTCGTATACTGCTGATTGAGGATGAAAATACTCAATTCTAGTTGTTGGTTTCAGTGGTGACAGATCCACCTTAGCTGGTCGGAGTAATTCTACCTCAGGAATCACATTGGTATTTCATGGAGTGTTTGGTGTTTGGTGTTTGGTGACAGTTTAGAGTTGTTTTTGGAGTGTTGAGTGCACATATTTGAGCCTTACAGTTCTGGGTATGGTCTGAAAACCTATGACAGACCTATCCCTGTTCATTTCAAAGCTATTGGAAGCTGTTTGGTGTTTGCTGGGTTGGTGTGGAGCAAATCTGGGTCATTGGGAGGTATTATATGTGTGAAAGGAGGATTATTTCATGGATTTTCATGGCTGCCAAGCCCTGTAATGAAGACATTCCAGACCTGCAACTGTGTATCAGTCCTTAGCAGACCTGTAACTCGCTATCTTCTTGCTCTCTGAGGTTGATTTAATAGTGTTAGGTTGTGCTGAGCATTTGGTGATCATTGGAGGTGACATTGATGTGTTATTGAGAGCATTATTGAAGGTTTCACCTCATTGTTTAGACTTGTAACATCAATTAACAGTGCTGCTGCCTCTTAGAACAACATTGCAGACCTGTTCACCACTGTCTGGGAAATTTGAAGGGCGTTTGGGGTTGAAGTTTTGATGTGTTTTCATCTTTGGCACTTGGGAGTGTATTGATATCCACTTGGGAATCTTGCTGGGCGATCTTCTTGGCTGTTCTGCTTGTAACAGCGAGTCAAAGGTTTATTATCAGACCTGCTACAGACAATTCCTTCACTTTTCCCAAGGTGCTCTGTGAACAACTTTACACAGTCAGCTACACTGTGATATCTCTGATTTGAGTTAACAACTTCAATAAGAATCAGGGGCATACATTACAATGTTCATCTTCTTCTTTTATTTCTGATTCAGGCTCACATTTACCTTTTCAGTCTTCGGATCTTTCTCCTCAGTAGACATTGCTTCTATGTAAAGTACTTGACTTTTTCCCAAACAACAGTGTCCAGGTTCCCATGGTTTTCTGCAAGAGAAACTTAATTTGTTTCATTGGAGCTCTTTTTTAGTTACTTAATCAAAGTTGCTCTTTAGTGGTAATGTCTTTTGAGAAAACTGATTTTGAAATGGTTTTATATTTGGCCCTATAGGAGAGGTGTTTTGAAAAAAAATTATGCTTGGTCATAGAAGTTTCTAAATTCAAAGCTCTTTTAATAGCCTCTTGAAGGGTCAATGGATCAAATGCCTTAATCAAACCTCTGACAGGTTCAGTTAATCCTTTGATAAAAAGGACAATTAATCTTCTTTCCATAACATTAGGCACCACTACAGGTAATTTTTTTGGAATTCTTCTACATATTTCGCCATTGTTCCTTCTTGTTTTAATTGGAAAACTCTCTAAAATAGACTTCAAGATCCTTTCTATCAAACCTTTCAATCAAATTTTTGCAAAATTCGTCATATGTGCCAATTAGACTATGACCTTGGGTAACCAATACATGGTACCATCATTTATGAGTTGATCCTTCCAAGAAGGTGATGAATTTGATGGTGGCATCCCGAGTCATAGGTTTTAGCGATATATATGTGTCTAACTTTTGCACCCACACACAAGCAATGCACTTATTAGAACCGTCAAATGTAAATAATGTAAACTTATCTGAAGCTTGCTGATGATCATTTTGTCTTGGTTGGGTCTAGGATCAATTCCTGATCCATCTTTGCCTCTCTTCATATTCATGTAATTCGTGAGAGACATTGCTTCTTGAATCTCTATAGGGAGATTTCTATACTCTTCATAATAGGTGGTGATATAATGAAAGTATGGCAAAGAGATCTATCAACAAACCAAACCTTGGTTCTTTTTGTGTGATTTTTTTGCTTATTTTTGTTATTGCTAGAAGTTTCCTCACTATTTTGATTATTGGAATTTTCGTCATTATTCATCTTATGTCACATTTGCCCTATTATATCTAACATAAGGCCAAATTTTCTGTCAATCTTATTTGCATAATCACAATTGTCATTCTGTCTATACATGTTTGCTTCTTTTGTTTCTGTCACTTTGTCCTTAAAAAGTTGATGTTGAGTTTTTCTATGTTCTCTTTGATAATATCTGTTGGCTTTGCCACTAAATTAAATAGGAAGGAAATCTCATAGGTTGGCAAAATCCGGCTTTGATACCATTTGTAACATCCCATTTAATTTTCTTTGAATATTCCAAACCCTAGCACACAATAACAGTAATTTGGCACAATTATTTATAAAAATAAACTTTAACTTTACTTGATGATTTATAAATTACTATTAATATTTTTGTAAAAATTGGATATTCAGAGTACAACCCAAAAAATGACTGAATTAATTTTTGCAGCAGCTGCAGATTTACTTCTAAGACTAGTGATCTACTTTTAGTGAAATGCCTTTTAAATTTCTCAAAAGCTGCATGAATTAGGGGTTTTTGCACTAATTCAGCAATGGAAATTAGGGGGTTTTTGTCCTTTAACTTCAAATCTAGGGGTGTTTTGTCCTTAGGTTGTGTGAACCACAGTCCACGCTCCACAAGGAGTAATAATCAGGTATAAAATATATTCTGAATGTGCTTCCCTTCAGTCTTTTTTAAATACCTTTCTCCTCGAGTAGACACAACTCTTCACATGTCTTTTGATTAATAAATTTAATTGTAATTTTTATTTAATCCTTCCCTAAGACATGCACTATTCCCTTGATAACAAAAGTCATAGATATGTTGGAAATCACATTTTATAGTGCTAAGTTGATCAACCCATGACCACAAGCTACAACAACCATTCATGGACGTTTTTGACATTAATGGCGGCCTATAGATTTTGTTTCGCAAGGAAGACAGAGTATTTGGGCCACCCATGATGGATTATTAATTTATTAATAATTTGAATTGAAGTTCATCCCCTTACTATAACATTCCCACACTGACAGGAAATAAAAGGATAGGCATCGGGTTAATTTGTTTCTAATTTAAAGGAGGGGGCTTTACAAAGTTAAGCAATGCCTTAAGTGGTAAAAAAAAATAGCTTGCATTTTGTGTGTTTTGCTCTTGTAGTTTTGAAATTTTGGGTATTACAAATCCATAGTTACACAAATTTCTGAATTATCCCATTTAATCACCACTCACTTACTCTTGTTGAATTTATCTTTTAAAAAATTGTGATTTTTTGATTTCATTGGTCAACTTGATCTATTTTTTGGTTTAAAAAAATAGGGTTTCTGTTTTTTTTTTAAAGATTATGGCAGCAATTTTTTTCTGATTTGTTTCCTAGTCCTGACCCTAACCTTCATCTTATTACATCCTAAAACAAGTCCACAATCCTAGAGTTCTTTTTCATCTTCAAAGCTAGGGGTTTGTCATCAAGAACGTAAAAAGAGGTTCATCAACAAATTCAGTAAGGTTAAGGCTAACTACGAGAATGGCTAAATTCTCTTGCTTTTTGGGCTCAACTAAACTCAGGAGGGTGTTCCTAGAGGTCTCTAAATAGGTTTGTAAGTCAAATAACATATTACATAATTGTAATAAACAATTGTTATACCCAATTGTACACTTGACCCCAATTTCTATCACTAGATCAAGTTTCATTTGACCTCTATATAACTGATAACACACCTTGCACATCCACCTACAAATATTAGTTTCATTTTAATCCCTAAAGGTAGTTTTAGTTATCATTTTACACGGTGGCAAGGTGTAGACATACATGTTTAGATTATCTAATGATTTCATTGTTTAGGGTTTGCTTAACATTTATCCATAGTTCATAACATTGAATATTGAATGGCATGTGCAATTTGTACTTCTACTTCCTATAACTACCAATGAAAGATTTTATTGTTTTTGATGTGAGTGTGGAAGGTCTGAGTATTCAAGACTGGTGCCTTACTGGGTCGGAGAGTCATATCTAGCCATAAAAATAGCAAAAAAGAAGTTGCAGAAAAGGTCTGATACATTGTAATCACATCTATTTAATTTAAATTATCCTTCTCCAAATTGTAAACATTTACATGCAACAAAGAAAAGATCAATGCAAATAACAGTTTGCATTGATTTGAAGTGTTGTGACATCATCTAATCTTTGTTATAATTGCACTAGCAAATGTGGTGAAGGAAAAAGTTTCAAACAGGAAGGAACTTGTCATACCCTACTATTTAAAAACCTCCAAAATGCTAATAACTAGCCAAGAATCCAACAATCGTGGGAGCCTTGAGATGATGAAAACATTAATGACACGAAGAAACCCTCTTGCACCATAATTGTCATAGTTGCATTCCCAGATGCATGAAAACCGCTTGCAAAATGTTGAAATCTGTGTGGGCATCAATGATAAACTTTTCCTAGACTTGCAAAATAATACTGCATTAATGGATCCTATTAGATCTTGCATGTTAGGTCATGAACAGGTAGAGAAAATCGCTATAGATGTTGCCAGGGGATGATGTGAAGAAAACGGGCTGCAAAAAACCCCAACGACCATATTAAATACAATTGGGTCGCTTTCATCATTTATTCCTTTGTAAATCTGCACCTGTGCAATTAACACAATGAATTTTAGGCGCTATCTGAATTGATTTGATGGTTGCACAAATCCTTCAGGCTGATTTTAGGGGTTTTGGGTTGTTTCATTTCAATTTTTGCAACCAATGCGCAAATCCGACACCTACAATGATTTGATCACCAACATTAATGTCAGCATGCCTGTTGTAGCATTTATTTTCACCCAGGTTGTGAGTTTAGGGTACCAAAACAACCTTTTGAATGATTGCTGGTAGGCGCAGGGAAAGATTAGTTGTTAGGTGAAACCCTAACTGCTTTTCGGTTTCCTCCATTAAAACTTGTCTCAATATCGTGTCAAAACTAAGTGGAAAAGTTTTTGAGCAGTGAAATGATGTTTTTATCAGTTGTCAATACTTTTTTGGTGTACCTAGACCTTTTCTAGTGCACATGTGGCCTTTTCGGGCTGCTCTAGGGAATAGGTGAAAAGATGGTGAAAGACTGGCAGGAGTTTTGAACTGTTGTGGTTGGAGTTCAGGAATAATCGGGAGATGGGTACTCGGGGAGGGGAAAGCCTGACAGACCAACAGATATAAGGTAAAAGTGGAGTGAACGCATGGTGGCATGATGGGAGAGGAAAGTCCAAAGTTCTAACAAGGAACAAAGGCAAGTGGAGGTGAGCGAAAAGGTATGCCTGGCAAGGAATCTCTAGCAACTCCGACAATTTACTAGACTTAAGGAAAATGACCCAAAAACGTCAAACACCTAGGATTTCTTGGATTGTTAACAACTTCTAACACTTATTAGGCACATGGGAATTGACTCAAGATGTCTCAGATCAGCTATCAATAAGGGTCAAAATATGGGCAGTCATACAAATGGAAGGGACTCATGCAAAAATTAACATTGCAAGATTGAGTCCCAACATGTCTTATTTTTTCCTTCACCCTAAACCTAACCCAAATTTTTCTTGATTAAATCCCTAATAGTAACCTCTGTAGTTTCAGTACACTACTTGTTTATGGATCATAGTTTCAACCAAGGAGACTTTTTCCAATTGAATGAAAGCACTTATGTGGCTGGGTCAAACATAGTTGGAGATACAATTGTGAATGACTATATAAGCTGTAATAGATACCAACAAAGAGGTAATACCTATGATAGAAATAGAACAAGACTAGTAAAATTTTATGGACTCCTCTATACCATAGCTGAAGAACTCAGACTCAGCAATAACTTGGTTGACCCAAAATTTTTAAAAAATTGGTACTCAGGGAAAAACTTGGCAAATTTATTAAAAATTAAAAATTACATTATTTTGAAAATATTTTTCAAAAACATGCATATTGCTGATTTTATGAACATATTACTGATTTCCTTTATATATAAATCAAGATTAAAGTTCAATACAGATCATAGTTCAAAAGAGGAGTTCAATGACTAAAGCTCAGAAAAGTCTGCTGCTGCTTGTTGATGATCATGTACAGCGTCGGTCTCTACTTCCAGCGATCTCCTATTTGTAATAAATCAAATATAGCCCCAGGCTATTTTATTTATTGATACTCCAAGAGGCGTAATTATTAAGAGACACATCTATTTGTTAAGACAAACAAATCTTAATGAAGAGGCACATTTATTATCAAGGCCGACCTTGATAAGAGGAGGCGCGATTTTAAAGATACGATTTTGAGGATGCCGACTTATCATGTTTTTGGATGCGTCTCTATGAAGAGATATCTCCCTATGCTGGCCGACATGATGGTGAAGAGTCATGTCTTTCTCTTGATAATGTATATATATCCACTCTTGTCTCATTGTTTAGCATTCATATTCATCATAAGTCATCACAGTCATAGAGCGAATTCTATAGAGGAGCAGGTTGAAGAATTGTATAAAGCTGAGTCTTATTGCTGTGTATCTACATCAGTTTGTAGTGTCTCTTGTTGGCCTTCATATCGGCCTTTGTAAAGGAGATTCTTGAATTCCATATCAATATATAAGTGATATATTGTTGCTGGGTTTTTCTCCCTCAAGAGGAGGGTTTTCCCAGGGTATCTGCTGTGTTAGTGTGTCTGATTTTGAATTAATTTCTGTGCATTTAAATCTGATCAATAAAGTTAACATGGTATCAAAGCGGGTTTGAGAAGATCGTGATCAGATTTGTCCTCACAGCGATACTCTATTCTCTTCTTGATATTTAGTTGTCTCTCTATCTTAGTCAAGATGGTGAACGGTTTGAAGATTGAGGATAGACTCGAGGGAGCATCCATCTATACATCATGGAGGTTGAGAATCATGCTCACATTGGAAGAGAATGATTTGGCTGAGTTTGTGGAGACCAAAGTTCTCGAACCAGAAGAGGAAGAAGAGAAGTTGCAATGGAGGAAGAAAGACATCAAGGCAAAGAAGTTGTTGGTTGATTCCGTCAAAGACCATATTGTTCCGATTGTCTCCAAGTTGAAGACGACAAGGGATATGTTCTAAACATTGGAGGAGATGTACGAAATCAACAACACAAGTCGGGTACTTGCGCTGAAGCAACAACTTCACCATGTGAAGATGGCAAAAGGAGAAATAGTCATTGCCTATTTCATGAGGATTTCGGAATTGAGAGATCAGCTCTCTACAATTAGTCATGTGGTCGATGATAAAGATTTGACGATGCTTGCTCTCAATGGTCTTCCATTATCATGGGAGTCCTACATTCAAGGAATCAGTGCAAGATCCAAACTTCCTAAGTTTGATCGCTTGAGAGCCGATTGCATTCAAGAGGAGTCAAGATTGGTGGCTAGAGGCGTTGGTCAAAGTTCATCTAATGAAGATATTCATGTTCTCGCCTCCCAAACTTCGAAGAAGAAAGGAAAAGATGGAAAGAAAGGATTCTTCAAGAGGAATCGAGATAAGGGAAACGATGGTGCTCCCCCTTCCAAGGAAAAGAGAGACTTGTCCAAGATCCAATGCTTTAGGTGTGATAAGTTTGGCCACTTCGCTAAGCATTGTCCAACTAGACCTAAGCAACAAGTCATCGTTGTAGATGTTGATGATGCTTCTCCGTAGAAGGATACATGTGAATATTTATTCTACTCGGCATTGTCAAGCAATGTACCTACAAACACTAACACTTGGCTGATGGACAATGGTGCCTCTTGACACATCATGGGTTTTAAGGAGCACTTATCAAGTTTGGTGGAGAAAGAGTCTTCCGAACAAGTCATTATTGGAGATGATGCAAGCTACTCTGTAAAACGGATTGGGACTTCTACTCTTCATTTGGATTCCGGCATCACACTTCAGTTGAGCAATGTTCTTTATGTTCCAGGAATCAAGCGCAATCTCATTTCAATTTCAGCTCTAGAAGGTAAAGGATATCAAGCTGCCTTCTCCAAAGGCAAAGTACTTGTGTGGATGGAAAATTCCAGCTTCAAGGATGCTCAAGTAATTGGAGTTAGACATGAAAGTCTCTACAGACTTTGTACACGTCCGCTGTAGGCATTAGTTCATGATTCTTCAAGTTTATGTGATCTTTGGCATCGAAGATTCGCTCACCTTCACTTCCGAGCCTTACCTATCATGGAGAAGATGGTGACGGGTCTTCCTAAGTTCAATCAGGAGCATGAAGGAACGTGCAAAGGTTTTGCATTAGGTAAGAATATAAAAGCTCCTTTCCATAGTAGAGAAAATAGATCTAAGTGCATTTTAGACCTTATTCATTCTGATTTATGTGGACCTATGTCTGTTCCGTCTTCGAGTGGATTCTTGTATTATGTTTTGTTTATTGATGACCACTCTAGAAAGACTTGGATTTATTTTTTGAAAACTAAAGTGTTTGAGGAAGTGTTAGGAAGATTTAAGGAGTTCAAAGCCTTGGTAGAATATCTTTCTGGTAAAAGAATCAAGGTCCTCAGATCTGATAATGGTGGAGAATACACCTTTGGCAGCTTTAGGGATTTTTGTGTTGATGCAGGGATTAAGAGGGAGTTCTGTGTCCCCTATAATCCTCAACAGAATGGTATTGCAGAAAGAAAGAATAGGACGATCGTGGAAGCAGCAAAAGCCATGATCCATGACCAAGATCTGCAAACCTTCTTATGGGCAGAAGCTTCTAGGACTGCAGTATATTTACAGAATAGAAGTCCTCACAAGATCTTGGAGAATATGACTCCGGAAGGAGCCTTTACAGGAAAGAAGCCTGAGGCTAGTCATTTAAGGATCTTTGGATGTCCTTTCTATGTTCATGTTCCAAAGGAAAAGAGAACAAAGTTGGAGCCTTCTGGCAAGAAGGGAATTTTTGTGGGCTACAGCGAGACATCAAAAGCCTACAAAATATACATTCCTAGACAGAAGTTGATTGAGATCAGTAGGGATGTCACATTCGAGGAAGATGTTGCATTCAGGAGATCCAGGGGCACTCATATGGAGATCAATAATGAAGAGTCACCTCAGGATATGGAAGTTGACCATACTCCTGAGATTCAGAGGGAGATTTCAGAACCGAAAGAAGATATTGATCCTGTTGAACCCTTGGAACCTACTGATGGGCCTACCGACATTGTAATTGGGAGAAAAAGACCTCTATGGGCCAGGCATACTATGCAAGAGTCTGAAAGTTTTGCAGCTCCTAGAGGCACATTCAGAGAAAGTAAAAGGCCACATAAATTCTCCAGTTATCTTGCCTTAATGAGTCAGATTATTGAATACGAGCCTACTTGTGTTGAGGAAGCATCTAGTCAACAGGTTTGGAGAGATGCTATGGCAGAGGAGTACCAATCAATTCTCAAGAATGATGTTTGGGACATTGTTCCTAGACCGAGGGCAAATCTGTGGTATCTTCAAAATGGCTCTTCAAAATCAAGCATGCTGCAGATGGAAGCATTGAGAAGTACAAGGAAAGATTCGTGGCTCATGGGTTTTCACAGAAAGAGGGAGTTGATTACGAAGAAACATTTTCTCCTGTTGCTCGCTATACTTTTGTCAGAACCATCATTGCTATTGCATCTAGAGGATGGAAGATTCACCAGATGGATGTGAAGACAACGTTTCTGAATGGTGTGATTGAGGAAGAAGTTTATATCGAGCAACTTGATGGATTTGAGGTTCATGGGAAGGAGTCTCATGTTTGCAAGCTGAAGAAGGCCTTGTATGGTCTTAAGCAGGCTCCTCGTGCATGGTATGAAAGGATTGATCGATGCCTGTCAAGTTTGGGTTTCTTGAAGAATGATGCTGACTCAAATCTCTACTTCAAGGTAATCAATGGTGAAGCATTAATTTTAGTCTTATATGTTGATGATTTGATTCTTATTGGAGAAGATCACCTGATTCTCGTGTAAGGAGTTGACTTCTGAATTTGAGATGAAGGACCTTGGGCTCATGCATTACTTCCTTGAATTAGAAGTCTGGCAGAAACCAGATGAGATGATTCTAAGTCAAGGGAAGTACACCATTGATATACTTAAGAGATTTGGTATGATGGATTGCAAATCCATGTCTACACCTATGGAGACCAACCTACATAAATTGAAGGAGGCTGCAGCTAGTTCAAACTTGGTGGATCCTACTATGTACAGACAGCTGATTGGATCCTTGATGTATCTAGTTAACACTAGACCAGATATCCGTTATGCTGTGAGTGCACTTAGTCAGTTCATGTGTGAACCGAGACAGATACATCTCGTTGCAGCTAAACATATCCTGAGATACTTGCGTGGCATAGTTGGATATGGATTGAGAAACTCTTCAGATGCAGACTTGGAGTTGCATGGCTATACTGATTCTGATTGGGCAGGGTGTGTCACTGATCGGAAGAGCACCTTTGGATGTTGCTTCAGTTTGGGTTCTGCTATGATATCCTAGTGCAGCAGGAAGCATTCATCTGTGGCATTGAGTACAACAGAGCCAGAGTATATTGCAGCTTGTATGGTAGCTAGAGGAGTAGTATGGCTTCGTAAGCTCCTTGCTGGATTGTTTGGACAATCAATGGAGCCTACTATCATTCATTGTGATAACCAGAGTTGCGTGAAGCTTTCTGTCAATCCTGTGTTTTATGATAGAACCAAGCATGTTGAGATCAAGTACCACTATATTAGAGATATGGTACTGCGGAAGGCTATACAGTTGAGGTATATCAGCACTGATGAGCAGACGACAGACATTCGCACCAAGCCTCTCTCCAAAATCAAGTTTGTGTACTTTTGAGATAAGCTTGGTATGGTGGAGAATCTAGCCTTAACTGAGAAAGAGTCTCAGCATCAACGAGCCTTGTTTAATGAGTTCTTCTTTGTGAGAGAAGTTCGAGGTGAAATCCCTTGTTTAATGAGTTCTTCTCTGTGAGAGAAGTTCGAGGTGAAATCCCTTGTTAATGCATTTCTCCTTGAGATTTGAGGTGAAAGCCCTTGTTTCCACCCTCTGAGAGAGTCATGGTGGATGTCATGTGTGCGACTCCATGACACATTTTGTACTTTTGTTTCACCCTCTGGGAGAGCCATGGTGAAAGTCATGTTGAGGTGACAACATCACGCAAGTGATGAACACTTGTACACACCATAGTATGGTTGTAGCCATTATGGTTGATATTGTGTTGAGGCGATAGCTAATATCACGATGAGATGATATTCTTCTTTTCACTTATGGTTGTAGCCATAGTGGTAGACATCACAATGAGGTGATTTGTCTTGTGCAGCTGGAAGTATTCTCCCTAGCTGAGAGGGAGTGTTGATGATCATGTACAACGTTGGTCTCTACTTCCAGCGATCTCCTATTTGTAATAAATCAAATATAGCCCCAGGCTATTTTATTTATTGATACTTCAAGAGGCGTAATTATTAAGAGACACATCTATTTGTTAAGACAAACAAATCTTAATGAAGAGGCACATTTATTATCAAGGCCGACCTATCATGTTTTTGGATGCGTCTCTATGAAGGGATATCTCCCTATGCTGGCCGACATGATGGTGAAGAGTCACGTCCTTCTCTTGATAATGTATATATATCCACTCTTGTCTCATTGTTTAGCATTCATATTCATGATAAGTTGTCACAGTCATAGAGCAAATTCTATAGAGGAGCAGGTTGAAGAATTGTATAAAGCTGAGTCTTATTGCTGTGTATCTACATCAGTTTGTAGTGTCTCTTGTTGGCCTTCATATCGGCCTTTGTAAAGGAGATTCTTGAATTACATATCAATATATAAGTGATATATTGTTGCTGGGTTTTTCTCCCTCAAGAGGAGGGTTTTCCCAGGGTATCTGCTGTGTTATTGTGTCTGATTTTGAATTAATTTCTGTGCATTTAAATCTGATCAATAAATTTAACACTGCTAAGTAGGCATTGTGGAACTGGATGGTACAGTTGCAACATCCTCAACATGACATCTCTGAACTTTGAACTTTGAGGGCATACCCAATTCAAAATTAAAAAGGATGTCTCTAAGTGGTATACTGGATACCCGCTGAAAAAATTAAAAACAACTCTTGCAGTTATGCAGCAGCAATGAACAAACACTGTGAAGTCTTAAACAAATCCCTCACTCTCAGCAACAAACTCTCCAAATCCACTGAAAAAATTAAAAACAACTCTTGCAGGTTTGCAGCAACATGAACAAACACTGTAAAGTCTTAAACAAATCCCTCACTTCCAGCAGCAAACTCTCCAAAAACACACCTGATGCCTGCAGTGGAGTTGCAAACACACACCTGATGCCCAGCAACTGAAACCTTAATCACAATCTGCAGAAGACAGATGATCGCAGTCCTCACACACGGGAAAATCCTCAATGAGCTGTGAAAAACTTAAAATAGTGAGCACTCACACAAAATGAAATACCTGTCTGTTTACAGTCACATAAGATGAAATACTTATCTGTTTATAGTTGCACAAGAAGGGCACACAAATTGAAATTTACAGTTGCATCAATGTCAAAAGACCATGTAAAAGATGGTATTTGTAGAGAAATTTGCTTATGGAAAGTTCATTTGCTGCTCTTGATACATGACATTCTTGTTTTGGATTTACTGTAGCAGCCTCAGATCAATTACCTGCTGACCAATGAGCTGTCCAAGCACCAAGGTACCCCCAGATCAATTACCTGCTTACCAACGAGCCATCCATGAACCGACCCTTTCTCAAACAAAATCATAACTTTGATTACAAATTAGTTATGCTGTTTATCAGCAGCATGAATCCAAACCAATGGTAGTTTCCCTTGATTCCCTTGATTTGCTCTTCACCATTGCCTGCATGATTATGACTGAAGGTTGATTTTGTGGCGAGGTATTGCCATGGTAATTGAACTTTGAGATAGAGTCTATATATTTGTGAGTCTAGGCAGAAGCCCAGGTAGTTGTTTTGGTTGGTTACCTTAACAGTGAAGAGTGATGCTAAACTGTTCAAACCTTCCCTGAAAATTAAAATAAAATAAACCAACATAGATAACTGTACTTGAATATAGGCTCCATTCGGAACATGAATATCAATATGATGGGTCTCAATTGAGGAGCTCATTTACATTTATCTCAACATTGAGCCTTAAGTATTATTATGCCCTGTTGCAGGTATCTTCTAGCCTTTAATTTGTGTCATAGCATCTGGTGACCATCAATCAATTGCTTGAATTTTGCTTAAGATTTTTCATTGTTAAGCACCTTAATTGTTCCCTTCTGAAGGTGGAGATTTTGTATTCCTTTCATATTTACTCACCCTATTTTCTAGACACTGATCTTGACAATTGACAATATAATTTATTATTTTTTTTTTCATAAAATTTTCTATTTTTTAAGATTAATTAGTGGGAGATTCTGGTGGGGTCCATGCCTGGAACTGTGCAAATATAAAACAATACATAACTTAAATACAAAATAACGACTATAATGGTCAACAGTTAAGAACCCAAATCAAAAAACCAGTGGGAATGCTAACACCAACTACAATCCATCCAAAAAACTTTAATTATGGTGCTTACAACAAAAAGCACAACACCCATCTTCCAAAACCCATCCAGATCAAAACTAGCATTAAATACAAGAGATACGAACACAAACTCCAACAACTTAGGTTTTCATTCTTTGCAACTCCCCATCGAACCAGATTTTCCACCTCCATTGCATTCAACCTCTATATTGTTGCCAATTGAGGACCCAGTGTTGAGGCATCAAGGGATGGAAATTTAATTTTGTGAAAGATCACTTTCCTCCTCTATGCTTGATAGAGCTTTTCTGCACAAATTGCAGGGATTGTGTATTCACTAGAGACCTCAAGGTGCCCATTGTTACAGGTCATCATGAGGCTTTGAACACATTTCTGATGTCCATGCAGTATGCCTTGAGAACCAATAATTCCCAATGAACTAACTTTAGCTTGTTGCTTTCCACAAGATTACCAGGCATATAATTGTTCCTACATGTCAAATTTCCATCCCTTGGCATAGACCTTGCATCCTATTGAACACCATTTCAGCCCCAGAATTCAACACCTCCATGTTACCGAATTGGGCTGTTATAGGTGGTGAAGAAGCTATACCCACTAAGCTGCATTGGGAATGACATTAGCCAACTTTGAAATGTCATCCTTTTGAATGGAACCCTTTGAGCACAGAAGGCCAGAGACATCCAATCTGTTATCTCCCTACACATACTTCACAAACACTAGAGCAGCCATGTCATTACAGGAAACTCAAATTCAGGCGGTTATATGAGAATTTGTCTCACTTGTAGGGATGGCAAGCCTTGTAAGGCTGCCTCATACATGTCATCTTAAAAATCAGCTAGCAACTCACACACACCCAGAGCACACAACTAGCAACTAAAACTACCCTGCTAGAAACCACTGCAACCACATTACAATCACAAAATACCACACATCTTAAAAATAAAATGAATCTTCCACACATTTTCCCTTATTGCAGGGAAGCTTGCTTCATCTCATATGAATAGAAAATCAAAATATCCTTTCTCACCCAAAATAGTATTGCCTACGATAATTAGCTCATGTTGGTTTTAGGTGAAAGGACCAAGTGGTCTTAGGGAAAAGAAATACCCCTAAGGGGGTTTAAATTCAAATAATTATTAAGCCCTACACACAAGGATGGGAGGCCACCATATAAAGCTGCAAGGGGCTCCTGCTCAAACCCTCGATTGGCAAGATGATTTGCTGCTGCATTTGAAGCTCTGTGGCAGTGAGTAAGAACTTCCTTGAACTGCTGGTGTAGAGAAAGCCCCTCTTCCAAAAACCTCCTAAGCTACCAATTAGGGTAGGAACCTTTTTTTGGCACATTGGACACTATGAGGGAATCCCCTTCAAGTACAAGTTGTGCACCCACAAAGGATGCAAGTGCCATCTTTGCGACCACTCCTTCCCATTTTGTCTCATTGTTGATACAGTGACCCAGATATATAGATACTCCATGAACAAAGATGGCATCCTACTTGGAATAATAAAACCCTCTCCTGCACTCCCTGGATTGCCTCAAGAAGTGCTGTCAAAATTCAGTTTAACAAAGCTGAGTGAAGGGGGTCTCCAAGCATTCTTAGTGATTGCCTTATCCTTATTTCTCTTTTTGGACAAGAGGGAGATTTCTTTCTATTTGAATTTGAGTCTT